>SNQJ01S0012304.1:86576-99542 GCA_010110895.2 Picea sitchensis
TCTCAAGTGTGATTAAAATGAGAGAGCCTTGCCTCTTATTTATACTCTCCAAGTAACTTCCTTAAAAACATCTTCTAGGTCACTTGGCCCCACTTTCCTTATTTTAGGGTTAACCCACTTCTAATTTCTCCATTAAATTTATTGTTGAAATAATTTATTTTATATTCACTTGAATTATAATACACTCATTAATTCACTTTATTATTTACCTTTTAAAATCTCTTAAACCATTTTGACTACTTTGACCTTTTGGGGCTTCTAGATGACATATGAGGGTCCTCCAACTTCATAAGACCATAACTCTCAAACCGTGAGGAGTAATGTGACGTTCCACATACCACCAAAAATGGAATGACATGTACTATCCATATAGAATAGTATTATCTAAAAATATATCATAACTCATACCGTTATCCATCAAACAAGCTTGGGTCCATAACCCAAACCCGGGGTCTCCAACTTCTCATAGCCATAACTCTCTAATCGTGAGGAGTTATGTGACATTACACATACCACCGGAAATGGAATGACAAGAGATATCCATCTACGATAGTTTACCTGAAAAATTCATTGTCCTTCATCTCATTATTCCATAATTAATCATAGTTTCTCTTACTCCGCAAAGCATCTTCCTGTGAGGGCTTTCACCATAAGGGGACCACTTTGGAGTTCATCCACCTTTACTTCTTATCAATCATGATAAGAAAATAATGAGTCATATTTACATAAAACAATCTTGGGTCCATTACCCAAACCTTTGTGTTGCGGGGCTTTCTTCAAGGGGTGACATCAATGACAACCAACCTTAATCAACAAGAATTTCCCTAACGTTGGGAAACTATGCCAAGTTGGCAACCAGATTTTGTGGGCCATTTGAAATCCTAGGAAGGATTGGGCCAATTGCATATATGCTTACATTACCTGTATATATGATTGTACATAATGTGTTTCATGTTTCATTTCTTAAGAAATATATACCTGATGCTAATCATGTTATCGATTGGAATGTGATTCAGGTGGAGCAAGAAGGTGTCCTGCAAGTGCATCATTTGCGCATATTGGACAGGAAAAGTAAAAAGCTACGGAATCGAGCTATAGGGCTTGTAAAGGTCCAGTGGACCTAGTACGGTCCTGAGGATGCGACATGGGAGCATGAGGATGCTATGTGGACAGAATACCCACATCTTTTTGAAGATTTTGAAAATCCTGCGGATGTTGTGTGAAAGTTGCACTGAGGACAGTGCAAAAATAAGAGGAGGGGATTATAATATCCCAAAGGACGAGCCCTGTTGTAATCATGTTTTGTAAATCATGCTTTGTAGTCTGGTGAGTCAAGTATTGATAAGTTGATAGGCTTATGTGTTTATTAGGCTGGAGATCTTAAGTGTTAAAGGCCAGGAGCTTGATTTTGTACATGTAATTATGCACATTATTAATAAAAGATAAACATCTCTACGTGTGGATCGACCATGATGAATGAGTGATGGGGTACTAAGCTTCCACAAATCTTGGGTAAGGGAGAGGGGGCTGAAAGGTAGGAAAGAGGGGCTAAGCTTGGGGGCTTAAGCCCTTGGGAATAAGTCGTGTTGGAGGTTCTGCATTTCTCGAGCCATCACCTAAGTCTGGGGGTGGGACATTCCAATTCACCATCCTCCGTCTGAACTCGTGACTTTCCATGATCGACCTTTTTCTGGTGTTGTTTTCAGATCCCTTACCTAGACAGTTCAATCCTGTGCGTGAGATCTCTGTGCACCCTTAAGCAAACCTGAAACCATAATCGTGAGTTTGTTCCATGTTGCATGATTGAGAAACCTAAATTTGTTTGGGTCGTGTTGTGCTATCCCAGTGGGATGTTGTTGCAGCATAGTTCCTGACTGTGTGAGGTTTTTGCCATTGACTGTGCATTTTTTAGCCTTGTTGTTGTGTCCTCATTGTGCTAGAATTGGTCATAAGAACAAGTTGCCAAACTTGTGAGCAACTCTCTCCAGGTGAGAGATTTTGTTGAGGAAGTAAGAACTCCTCGAAGGGGTCCTGTAGCTTCTACAAAACTCTGAGACTTTCGGTCTGGTCTATTGTTGAAGCCAAAGGCAAGGGAGGTTAGCAGCCGAAGGACTGTCTTGGTGACAGTGAAGGCATATACTCATGGGGTAGGACAAGCATGTGGGGAATGAGATTCTATGAGCAGTGGGCATAAGTGACTCCTAGGAGAAAATCCTTCCTCTATAACTGGGTGTCTTCCCGTTAACCTTTCCTAGCCTAAAATTCCCTGCCCAATGGAGCTTAGTCCCAGCTTGGGGGTGACCTACTGCTGAGCGTGATGAGTAGTGCGGTCTAAGGCTGGGAGGTTTGTGGAAGGTCTACACATAGTTGGTGTTGGCCCTTGACCAAGTTTTGAAGAGTACTTGGTCATACTTGACCACTTTTGGGACTGCGATAGCTTGCCAAGGAAGGAGCGCAACCCGAAGCAGAAAATAAGGAAGAAAGACCTATTTTCGGGTCCATTTTAGGGTTTTGGGTTGATGTAATGGGAAAGGGATGTCAGCCCGTGGGTTTACCCACGTTTAGGCCCATTTTGTAATCTATAAATAGGCAATGTAGATAGTAAGATAAAGAGGAGATAGTAATGTAGTACATCTATGTGATGTATGAATGGAAGCTTAGTGCTAGTAATTGGATCTGTGTGATCGGATGTATCCTAGAGTGCTCTGTGCATGAAATTGGAGAGCTAAGTGCAGGTTGTTATAGTCTAATGCTGAAGAGCAAGGAAGAAGGATCTAGCGAGCTGCGCAGATCTTATGTCCTATGCAAAGTAAGGGTCATTAGAGCTCTGTGTTGTAACTGCTTGACCAAGATAATATAAAGAAGACTTTGTGGGCATAGCCCCAGGGTGGGGGTGAACCACAGTAACTGTGTATAGTGTTTTGTGCTTCGCTCTTATGTATTTATCTCTTTCTTGGCTAAGTGCTTGATGTGATTAAGTAGACCTAGTTATGCTCTTTGTTGTTGATGAATGAATGAACATTAGATCTGATATATGAGATGCTTAGTGCTTGATATGTTGAATCTAACCTATATTTTTGTGGATAAGTACTGAATCATTCTTAGTATAGTATTCACTATGATTCTTTGTGCCTTTTGCAAAGTATATTAATGATTGTATGCTAAGGAATAACTAATGCTAAGTGCGCTATAAGAAAGATAATCACAGATCTGTGTCCTAGCTAAGGTTGCAGACACCTAAGTCTTGCAACCACCCCTGCCTCTACCTCGGGTGAGACTTCATCTGCTTCACAGGTGTTATCAAAAGGGTCGGTAGTTAGGGCTTTGTTGGTGCGCTCTTGAGCGTTGAACCCTGGGTCTGCCCCTGTGCCAACAAATGGTTCCGTTGTCAGGACTGGAACTGTGATTGATGGGAACTGAAGAAGAATAAGCTTTGCGTGAAATAAGCTGTGTGCATAGATCTGTTGCTCTAGTGCACAGTGTTATGTTTGACCTGTGAAGCTTTGTGTTAAGAAAAGAGGTCATATATGAAGAAAGAGAGGTCAGATATGAAGAAAAGAAGTCAGATCTATGAAGAAAAAGGTAAGATCTGTAAGCTCTATGCCTTGATAAAGGTAAGAATAGTTAAAAGTCTTATATATGGAAGCTTTGTGATCTACAAAAGTAAGATAAGTGAAATTTTTTGTTTCTAAATCATGGATCTAGGTATGTTTGATAGATTATGTCCTAGCTTCAAAACTAGGGCATTATTAAATGAAAGAAAACTTGATATGAATAGATCTGATAAGTATAGTGATAGATATGTTATACCTATGCATCAAAATAATGTCTGGACTAACAAGTGGATGCAGGATCCTAGAAAAAAAAAATTGCAGGCTAGCCACCATGATCCTGGTGCGCAGTACATAAGGAGTTGGGGAACATCTAAACGGACAAGAAGATTAACCCTCTATTATAGTTGCAGACGACTGGGACATCTTCCTAAAGAATGCCCTAGGAGAAGACCTAGTTTCCTCTGTTGTAAGGCTATGGACCATGAAGTATTGGATTGCCCTAGAATGATTACTAGGCTTGAGAAGCTGAATATGGAACAAGCAAACCCTGAGGGAGATCAAGAGACCAATATTATAGCAGAAACCCAGAAAGAATTAGAAAAGATATTGCTACAGATGAAATATACCTTGAATGACCACTGACATGTTAGGCTATTAGAGATCTTCAAAGAAAAGGAGCAAATCGAAGCAAGAATACGGGACTTTGACATTGACTGTACTCTTGATGAAGAAGTGCAAGTGAACATTATGCCAGAAATAAATTGGGAAGCTATAGGGAAGCCTGCCATGATCCCTTCCCTAGGAGGAAAAATTTTCTTCAGAGGAAAGCTAGTAAACCTATGTGGAAGGATCGCCCGGATACCTATGACTGTCAATGGAACTTTGATAGAGGAAGACTTTGAGATCATTAAATTTGTTGAATACATCGCCTCGTTTACGATGCTCATAGGAAAACCCTGGATTGATAGAGAATAGGCCAGATGAAGAGAAGAAGAGAAAGTTTTGGAACAGAAGAAGCAAGAGTTAAAAGACTTTATGACCAGAAGGATCCCACACTTGATTGAAGAACAAAAGAGCAAATCGTAGATATTTAATATTAGTACCCCTGATGTCAAAGTTAAGAGAACACTTGAGGATCCGCAGAAGATTGAGTTACCTATTTTTGATACAGAAGAAGTACTATCAAGGAACCCTAAGAAAGATTTTCCACAGCGTGAAGTAACTAAGACCACCGAAGATAAACATCAGAATGGTAAAAGCATTACTGAGATGAAACTCACTGGGAAGAAGGCTAGAAAGTTAAGAAAGAAAATGGCTAATACTGTAAGGTTACAAGAGATTCTAGAGGATACTTCACATCAAGAAGAATTGCAGAATGGGAGCTTCGCCGAGATATCAGAACAACGACATAGAATACTTCGCCATGACGAAGAAATATAGTCGTTGGAATCGATATACCCATTCGACCGTCGCTCTGAACGGATTCAAAAGAAGTTATGGGTTACCACTAGGCCGTTGGATAGCACCAGAATGGATAGAACGGAGTTAATGAGTCTAAAAAAATAGACCTACACAAGTGACTGGATTTGTAGTTGACCTCACAGGGAAGCGCGTGGAGGGACTACAAATGAACTGGGCGAAATACCTTATAAATCAGCTAGAGCTTGATTGTAGACAAGAGCGGGACTAAGGGTATGAGTTCCATTTTAGCTAGTTGTTCATACTCATCGCCTTCATCGCATGGGAACTGCCCAAGGGAGCCATGTTTCCAGAGATCGAACCCTTCAAACTTTTGGCCACGAAGTTCTGTATGCTGTGGTACTCCAGCGACATGAACAAACAGTGGCAGTCCAATGTCGTATTCCATGCGTACTACACTCGGTTGAGGAATTCCATTCAATCTACACCACGCATTACACCCAACACTCTTCATAGGTTTCGACCTTTGATGAAATACAACACATATCGTCACTTCACCTACATCACAGCACACGCAAACGAGCACAAAAAACAACTCCAGTCATATTACAAGCTGACAGAAGATGACATGGAGGAGATTGCCAAGGAATGGTCAGCAAACCTCCTTGTTGTAGCAGACCCCACAGAGATGTCCAACATAGATAGCCCTGAAGCTATGCCGGATAAACCAGGACCACCCAAGACTAAAAAAGGATTTGGAAGTTCAAGATATCCATAGCACATCCATGAAGACTGATTCGCTCTCACTTGTGAAGGGAGGTGATGATGAATAACTAGGGGGCACAGAAGTTGAACAGAGAAAAGGCGAGGTTACCCCGCCTAGGGATGAGGCAGATACCTCCTAGAAAAGGAAGATTACCCCACCGAGGCCCTCATCCAGAAAGAAAACTAAGGCCACTATGCTTAAGAATATGCTTACCCCGAATGATTTTGACTTCTTAATTGCTGCACTAAATGATGTTTCATTAGAGCTCACGGAAAAGAAAGAAGCAAAGCAAGAGGAGTTATTTTGTCATATCACGGGCGAATTCAAAGAAGCGCAGCAGGCACTTCAGTCCAGCCAAGAAGTTTCTACGGCGCCATTAACAATGGAAATATCAGGAACAGGCAATGAGCCCACACTATTACGCCAGATCGCCGAGAAAGTCGAAGCTTGCCTTCGACGAGCTCAAGAAAACATAGAGAAAGTCACCCAGGATTTGGCGCAAGTATAGAGTGCAGATGAAGAGAAACGAAGAAAGGAAGAACAGGACCAACTTGACTTACAAGCGAAATGGGAGGAGGAAAAATCCCAATTACAACAGAGCAAGGACTAGTTTCTAGCAGAGCAACTTGAAACATAAGAAAGAGTTCACAAGGCACTGCTCTCTGTGACGATCATAGAAGTGAATATGGAAGATCGTCTTCCATAGCAGGTGACCCAATTGGAAGCAGTAATCCAACAACTTCAACAACGCATCACAGATTTGGATCTCCGCACCATGCCTGAGACACCCCAAGAGATAAGAGATCTAAGAGAGGCCACTGCTCGAAGCACAATTGACCGATTAAAAACTTTGGCTTTGGAATGTAGGAAGCTAAGCACCAAAAGTGCCCAAACCTATGAAGCCCTCGCAGAGAATCCATAATTGCAAACATTGGAGGAACAGCTCCATGAAGCAAAGCAGCATGTAAATGTTCTACAAGCATAGCTGAAGTCCATGAGCCCAGTCGAAAGAATGAAGAGGTTTGCAGAGAAACGCACATCCCAACAACAAGTACACATGCTACAAAGTAAAGTAATGGACGTCTCTCAACAACTACAACCACTCCAAGAGAAGGCATGCCAACTGTTCTCCGAACTTGAAAGCCAGGGAGCTGAACTCGAATAGGGTGTCATCACTGCAAAAAATTGCCTAGAAGGACCGCGTAATGACACAGTAATCTAGGAATTTACTGAACAAGAGGTTGTCGCACTGCATCCGGTCAAAGTCGCTCGAGCCAAGCTCGAGGCTTTCGAAGCGAAATTGGTCAGACCTGAGTGACTTTGGATGAGTCACAGGTGAGTGTTGGGGGACTGTTGGCCCTTGACCAAGTTTTGAAGAGTACTTGGTCATACTTGACCACTTTTGGGACTGCGACATCTTGCCAAGGAAGGAGCACAACACGAAGCAGAAAATAAGGAAGCGAGACCTATTTTGGGGTCCATTTTAGGGTTTTGGGTTGATGTAACGGGAAAGGGATGTCGGCCCATGGGTTTACCCACGTTTAGGCCCATTTTGTAATCTATAAATAGGAAATGTAGATAGTAAGATAAAGAGGAGATAGTAATTCAGTACATCTATGTGATGTATGAATGGAAGTTTGGTGCTAGTAATTGGATCTGTGTGATCGGATGTATCCTAGAGTTCTCTGTGCATGAGATCGGAGAGCTAAGTGCAGGTTGTTATAGTCTGATGCTAAAGAGCAAGGAAGAAGGATATAGTGAGCTACACAGATCTTTTGTCATATGCAAAGTAAGGGTCATTAGAGCTGTGTGTTGTAACTACTTGACCAAGATAATATAAAGAAGACTTTGTGGACATAGTTCCAGGGTGGGGGTGAACCATGGTAACTGTGTGTATAGTGTTGTGTGCTTCACTCTTATGTATTTATCTCTTTCTTGGCTAAGTGATTGATGTGATTAAGTAGACCTAGTTATGATC
The DNA here is from genome assembly GCA_010110895.2 of Picea sitchensis. Classification (NCBI taxonomy): domain Eukaryota; kingdom Viridiplantae; phylum Streptophyta; class Pinopsida; order Pinales; family Pinaceae; genus Picea; species Picea sitchensis. The sequence continues at coordinate 94,294 of SNQJ01S0012304.1, forward strand.
TATGTTGTTGATGAATGAATGAACAATAGATCTAATATATTAGATGCTTAGTGCTTGATCTGTTGAATCTAACCTATATTTTTGTGGATAAGTACTAAATCATTCTTAGTATAGTATTCACTACGATTCTTTGTGCCTAATGTGAAGTATATTAATGAATGTATGCTAAGGAATAACTGATGCTAAGTGCATTGTAAGAAAGATAATCACATATCTGTGTCCCAGCTAAGGTTGCAGACACTTGAGTCTTGCAACCACCCCTGCCTCTACCCCGGGTGAGACTTCATCTTCTTCGCAAGTGTTGTCGAAAGGGCCAATAGTTAGGGCTTTGTTGGTGCGCTCTTGAGCGTTGAACCCTGGGTCTGCCCCTGTGCCAATAGTTGGTGAATTACATCTAGTTTCAAGATAAGTATATGCATGTGTTTAAATTCATCTTTTAAATGCATGTTTGTGATGCTTGCAATATTATCATGTATTCTGTTGCGATGATCTTTACTGTTGTGCATATGAATTATTTATAATGCCATGGATTATGTATGCTAGCAGTAATTATGTGCTTACTCTGTGTTAATGTATTAAATTTATTTAAATGCATGTTATATAAGTGTTATTCAGTAGCAACATTACTCCTAACATGGGTTGACTGCTCGGAGGATGTTACAGTATGGTATCATATCTTTAAAGGAATAAAGTCATAAGTGTTGGTAGCATTGCCCAGCCTTTGGAGGGTTGGGCTGTTACATTTTGGTATCAGAGCCAAGGTTTTCAACGCTGAGCCTGGATGGGCCAGATAAGGGGCCATTGGACCCGAGGTTTCAGGTAGAAACTGTGTCTGGAGGGACTAATTTCGAACCTTAGATTATTTCTGAGTGCTAAAGGGTTTCTTGGCCATGTTACAAAACTGCAATCAGTGTGGTATTTGGCCACAAAGAGAGAGAGAGAGAGAGAGAGAGAGAGAGAGAGAACAATGCACGAAGTGTTGGAGCCGTTGGATCTGGTCGGGAGGAAAGGAGATCCCTCATGATCGTCAGATCTGGAGAAGGTGCAGGAGAGTTATCCTGGAAACCTTTCAGGGATTCGAATATCGGGAAAAGGAAGATGTTATGAGGCATGAACTCCCGATGCCCGAAACTATGAAGTCCCGAAAATATCTACACCATATATTGCAAGGAAAGAGCTTGACCGTAGGATCAAGCGAAGGAGCAGATCGCGATTTCGTCTATCGGGAAAAGCAAGATGTGTCGATGCACGAACTCCCGATGCCTGAAACTCTGAAGTCCTGAAATGATCTACATCATAGATCGGAGGAAGAAAACTTAACCATTGGATCAAGCGGAAAGTAAATTGCAATTTCGGCTATCGGAAAAATGAGATGTGTGGATGCACAAACTCTCGAAACCCAAACTCCCAAAAAGAAAAGTGAACGTGGTAGGACCCAATGACATCGTCGAAGGTGATGTGGACCCTCCTAAGCGTGCAACGTTCCATCGTGGTTGTTGGAAACAACTGTGTGACGTGGGATCAAAGGGGATAAAGTAAATCGAAATTTCGGATGTCAGAAGATTTGGAGGAAACAACTGTGGGAACCTCCGAGGTTCAAAGTCTCGAAACCCCGAAGTCCCGAAGACCTGAAACTTTGATGATGGAAGGACCACAGTGGGTTCCAACCATTGGATGCCATGTACATATGGACCGTTGATCCACCCGATGTCGTGAGTTCGGTAACCAGAACTCGAGAGATAGCGGTCTAGCGTTTGGTCACAACCTGTGATCGCATGGGTTAGGGACTAAGAAAGGGGGGGCTATCACCCAAAATTTATAGAGCCGAGCAGAGCTCAAAATATTCATGAAGTTGAAATGTTTTCCTAGAGTCGGGTTGGTTTTGAATGTGTGGAATTTGTTAAGGAAAGATGGCCTGACAAATTCTGGTTGTCTGCACGTTGTGATTGCAAAAGTTGACGACGGTCAAAACCAGTCAGAGTTTCCGCCGAGTGCAAAGAAATGGAAGAGGCATGAATTGCCTCTAGTTCAGAGAACGAAAGAAAATAAATGGATGTCAACTTGGGATTCGAAGGATCGAACTCCAATGGGCACAGAAAGGAGATGGATAAGGAAGGGCATATGATGAAAATCATTGAAAGATTGCAGAAAGATGCCCAGGCTCGCCGATCTGATAGAAGAAGGCTCAAGAAAACTTAGGATAATCAGGGTGAATTCAACTTGAAGTTGTTGTGGAGCCTGGATAGGATCAAAAATAAATTGGAAAAAGACAATGACACAAGAAAAATAGGGAGTTGCAGGACCCCTAAAAGGAAAAGAAGATCGAGGAGTGTTAGCAGACATCGTGGTCGCTCCCCAAAGCATTCCAGTAAATAAACACATGGTAGTTCAAGCCCATCTCCTACCAGAAAGCATAGGAGGTCTGAAGTGGATGGACGGAATGAATAAGATTAAGCCTCCCACATTTGATGGAGAACACCAGAAGGAAGAAGATGTCGAGACATGGCTGCTAGGCATGAGGAAGTACTTCCAATTGCATAATTTTTCCTCTCATGCCGAAGGAAGAATAGTGATGTATCAACTGAAAGGAAAAGCATCCATGTGGTGGGATCATCTTGTGCAGGTGCAACACATTAGAGAGAAAGATATCACTTGGAAGGAATTTGAGAGGTATTTCGAGAAGAAATATTTGACTAAAAGATATTATGATAGAAAGATGAAAGAGTTCTTTGAACTCAAGATGGGCAACATGACCATTGATGAATACGAGAAAATATTTTTGGAACTGTTGAAGTATGTTCCATTCATCAAGGAGGAGACTATCAATATTCAGAGGTATCTAAGTGTATTACCACCTTCTATTGGTGACAAGATTCAGTATGATGACCCTAAGTCTATGGAAGAAACAATAAGAAGAGAAAAATGTTTATATGAACAACAGAGAGAAAAGCCTACCTTATAGAAGGCTTGGGAAGACAAAAAGAAGTTCAAGAAGGAACAAAGGCAGAAGGGAAACAAGCCTCCCTTTTTCAGAAACAATCTTCGGGGACAACCATCTTTTAGAGAGCCCAGAAAGGATGAAGTGGGTGGTCAATTGTCAAGGTAGACACCTATGGAGTGTTGGGGTTGTAAAGGAAACCATAGGTACAATTATTTCCCCCACAAAATTGACAAAGCGAGAGCTGTCCATAATGTTCGGCAAGATGAAACAGTGGAGGACATGGGCAGTAGAATGCCAAGGATCTACACAGTCATGGACAACAAGCAAGCTGAATTTCAATCGCACGTGATTGAAGTGGAAGGTATGATTAACAACCGACCACTTACTGTTTTAATTGATTCAAGGGCTAGCCATAGTTATATAAATCCTAGAGTGGTGGAAGGTTTGCATTTATCAAGAAGCAAACATGAAAAGTCTTGGTTAGTGCAATTGGCTACAGGAACTAAGAGGAAAGTCACTGAGTTGGTTAAGTCTTGTCCTGTGGACATGAAAGGATTGAGCACGAAGGCTAAATTGAATATTCTTTCTTTAGACTTGTATGACTATTTAATTGGGATGGATTGGTTGGAACAACACCATGCGCTCCTGGACTATTGTAACAAGGCATTTACTTGCCTGGATGAGGAGGGGAATCAGAAAACAGTCCAAGGAATTCCCAGAGCTATAGTTGTCAGAGAATTTCATCATTACAGCTGAAGAAATTCTACAGGAAAGGTTGTCAATTGTTTGCAACCCATATGGAGGAAGAATCTAAGGATGAGGTCTCAAATATTGGAGACCATGCGGTACTAAAAGAGTTTGAAGATGTATTTCAGGAGGTACCCGAATTACCTCCGAAGAGAGATATCGATTTCTCTGTAAATTTGATGCCTGGAGCAGCTCCAATGTCGAAAGATCATTATAGAATGAGCACACCAGAGCTGAAAGAAATTCAATTGCATCTTGAAGAGCTGCTGAGGAAGGGGTACATTCACCCAAGTGTGTCGCCTTGGAGTGCCCCAGTTCTATTCGTGAAGGACAAGGATCAAATGTTGAGGTTGTGCATCGATTTCCGACAATTGAACAAAGTAACTGTCAAGAACAAGTACCCTCTGCTGAGGATTGATGACCTCTTCGATTAGTTGAAGGATGCGAAGATATTTTCGAAGATAGATCTCAGATCGGGATATCACCAGGTAAGAATAAAGGATGAATACATGAGCAAGACCACCTTTAGAATAAGGTATGGTCATTATGAGTTCACAGTGGTGTCGTTTGGGTTGTCGAATGCACCTGTTGTTTTTATGTGCTTGATGAATGGTGTGTTCAGGGACTATGTAGACAAGTTTGTCATAGTCTTCTTGGATGACATTCTGGTGTATTCCAAGTCAGAGGAAGAGCATGAACAACACCTGAGGATGGTGCTGCAAGTGCTAAGAGAGCACCAGTTGTATGCCAAGTTGAGCAAATTCTCATTTTATTAGGAACAAATCCATTACTTAGGGCATATTATTTCAGAAGAAGGGATCGTCGTGGATCTTGAGAAGGTTGAGGCCATCAGAGAATGGTCAGTGCCAATGAATGTGGAGAAAGTTAGATGATTTATGGGTCTAGTGGGATATTACAGAAGGTTTATCATAGGGTTCTTGAGGATAGCTCACCCTATCACTTCTTTGCAAAGGAAGGAGAAGAAGTTTCTATGGACAGAGGATTGTGAGAGAATCTTCCAACAATTGAAGAAATTGTTATCCAATGCTCCAATCCTGAGGATCGCAGACCCAAATGAAGATTTCATGGTATGCACCGATGCGTGTAAGGAAGGGTTGGGAGGAGTCCTCATCTAGAATGGATTTGTAATCTGTGATGAGTCTAGGAAGCTGAAAGAGCATGAAAATAATTATGCCACTCACGATTTGGAGGTGGCAGCAATCATTCACGCTCTGAGGAAATGGAGACATTACCTCATGGGGAGGAGATATGAATTGAGAACGTACCACAATGGTCTGAAATACTTATTTGACTAGCCCACCCTAAACGCTAGGCAGAGTAGGTGGCTGGAGTTTATGTGTGAATACGACTTTGATATCAAGCATATCAAAGGGAAGGAAATCAAGGTGGTTGATGCACTCAGCAGAAGGGTGCACAACTTACATGCTACAACCATTAGCATGTACCAAAATAATATAAAGGGCAGAATTTTGGAGGCTGCAAATACAGATTTGCAGTACAAAGATTTGGTAGCAAAGCTACAGCAAGGTAAGATGCCACA
>SNQJ01S0012304.1:108160-123829 GCA_010110895.2 Picea sitchensis
GGGGGTTGGAGCCTCCTTCTAGTTGCAGCTGGAAAACAAAGGAAGTTGGTGCTTCCAATGAATGTAATTCTTCAAGACATATAAGAAAAAGAATTATGTGGTTTTCTCCCACTTTGGGTTTCCACGTAAAACACTGGTGTACTGTGTATGTGTATGATTGTTCATTTGTTCATTGCTTATTTACTCTGCAGTCATGTTCAAACTAAAATACAAGGGCAAGGGATAAGTGCTAGGAGAAGTTTATGTCAATATATATGCGTAGAGATCACATGGTCAATATATGTTTATATATTGGAGGCATTGGCATAGGCCTTGGCTCTAACCGACATGTATCCCTTGCCATTTAGATGGGGAACTATAATCTTGATTTACATCTTTCTTTATATTTTTATGCATTTTTTTAGTATCTTAATGAAATATATTCTTCTATCCTATTTTGCATCTTTTCTTGACATGCATAATTTTTCTTCCTTATGTTTTTTCTTTATTAGTCTCTACCGAAGGTCAGAACTCAAGGTCAGAACTCTAGCGATCGATTCATCATTCACAGGTGATTATTTTACCTTTAACTATTAAAATATTTATGCTTTCCAAAGTTTTACATAAGAAAACCAAGATAGCTACTTTTTATTATAATTAAATTTCTTTTATCAAAATTTCTATTGGCCAACATATTTGACCTCTTATTGCCCAGATGAATTTATTCCATAGTGCCGAGATGGATTTATTTCATGTTAGATAAACTAAGTTCGACCTCTTATTGCCGAGATGAATTTATTCCATGTTAGATAAATTAAGTTTTTGTTGTAGACTCTGGCATAAGTGCATTTTTGTAATGTTAAATTACCTAAGTTTATGAAAGACGGAAAGAGGGGATGACCGCCATACCTGAGTCATTTATGACAGTCAGGCATGACAGTCAGGGCTTTAAAAAATTCTGACAAATGATCAGCAGGTTGCTTGTTGAGTTTCATTAAAGCCTTCGCCTTCACAACTCTCACCGCCTTCACAACTCTGCGACAACCGCAAAGAGCACCTCCTTCACACCTCTTTCACAAGAATGCCTCAACAATACTCATGACCATTTCCAATTCAAATTTTGTGATGACACAACTCCAGGAGCAGGAAAAGCAGGCGAGACACCCATGGCTGGAGAAACTATCTGTAAGTCATTCAATCAAATATTTCTCTTTGTTATTAAAAAAACCGAAATTATCTTAAGAATCAAAGTTGAGTCATTGTTGCTTCTGAGCATATCCAGAATGTCTGTTTCCACTTGCAAAATTGCTCTATATTGCTCTTTGTAAATGCATATTTCGCATATCCAGAATGTCTGTTTCCACTTGCAAAATTGCTCTATATTGCTCTTTGTAAATGCATATTTCTCTTTGTAAACGCTTATGCATTAGGAGATCAGGTACCTACATGTAGATATGTGAAATAATTTACATTGCATTGCAGAGAGAGATATAAATACAAATGGTAAAATTGAAATTGCTTCTTTTCTCTGACATTAGATATTATATTTCATCAAAGTATGTGATTTTTTAAAGCAAGAACAAACATGCATATAATTCCAGCAATATAAAACGATTGATAATTTGAGTGTAAAACATTAATTGATTTGTTTTCATACTGTATTTTTTTTATCATTACCTTGATGGCTATAATATATTTTATTTTTCAAAGAATTCACTGTCTGTTTTTCTTATTCCTGCCCGCTCTGGTTTTTTTTAAAATTGATATGCATTTTCAATTCTTTTTTGTCCCTTGTTGGGTATTTTCATATGGATTCATCTGTTCATATAGGTGACACTCAATGTTGTCATTTGTGTGTGCAGAATTGTCTAGGAATCCAGTGGATGGATTTTCGGCTGGACTTGTGGATGATTCTAATATTTTTGAATGGAATGTAGCCATAATGGGGCCACTAGATACACTATAGTAAGTTTGAATTATCGTCAACGTTCTTACTCCCCATTATATCAATGATAACCCTGTTTTATGTCCATGGCAGAAAGAGAAGCAATGCGACTATCTATTCTTTCATTTTCTTCTTTAGAACAGAAGTGTGTCAGTTCAAAGCGTGATTTCTTCTTCTTTTAATGTCATTGACATTGTTATATTAAAGAAATAATCATCCATCATACACAAAATCAGCACCATTTAGACATGAAATGACAGATCTGGTATTATAACTCCTAATAAAATATCCACAACTAAAAATCCAGAATACTAAGAGATGCTCAGCCTGACTATGCTTATTGGATTAAGATGGTTTAATAGGACAATATTGCCAAGCTCCTCTTGCATTCATCACCATGGGCAGTATAATTTGTTTTTTTGCAGAGTTGCAGTTAAACTTTCAACAATTAGATTTAGGATGCATTTTAAATGTAATTTTTTTTTTCAAATGGAGAACATCTGTACTTGTTCTCCATTTGGAAAAATTCCTCTTTTACCAATTCGCTTCCAAAGGAACTACTTCCACAATCCAATCACTAATTCGTTTCAGAAAAATGACTTCAACAAGCAACCAAGCACCAATCTGTTTCAGAAAAATGAGTTCAACAGACAACCAAGCACCAATTCGTTTCAAAGAAACGATTTCAGTAAAAAAAAACTCATTTTTGGGGTCTGAAACTACCATTGAAATTTCCTTTACGTGCCTGTGCACTACAAGGTATGTCGTTTGTTGATTCTCATGACAACATATATCATGTGAATATCAGTTTTGCACATGAAGAGAATTTCATGTGATATGGGAATGAGAAAACACCCTCCATGTGAGATGTACCACAAACCATGTGAGTGGTTGAGTCCCTACAGCTGTATGTGTGTGAATCTAAAGATATCAATTGCATGTTCTCATCTAGGGATTTTGGGAGATCTATACTTTTACTGTTATTGAGAAGTTTTTTGAGATAGCCATCTGCTTGAATTGAAATGAACAGATTCTTGTTAATGCTGCATATCTTTCGGAATTAATATATTTCTTCTTGATTTCCTATCATATGACTTCTTGTCGTGTCTCTGTTTTGATTTCTTCAAGTTGGGGTTTTGATTTAGCTACTGTGAAGGCCATACTATACTACGGTAGTTGTAAATCTTGTACTAGACAAGCAGATATGCAATTAGATGTGTACAAATTATTTTTTATATGCAATCAACTCTTACCTTAGCTTTAGAGGTTTTGCAGTTGAAGAATTCATTATTAGATAGTATGAACTTGAAAATGGTGAATGAAGGTAGACTAGATGGATGACCCTGATGCAGTCATCAAACATGCTTGGCTCTCTTCAAACTTGAAGTTGAAATCTACTGTGATATTTCACCATCATAGTGATACCTCTAGATTGAGACTGTTCACCAATCAAATAAGAAACCAGTTTTTTCAGATAATTGGAAGAAAAGACTTAGATGTGTGCTTAATGAGATTAATCAAGTTACTGGAACTGCAAGCATTGTCATTCAACGTAGGATTCACGCAGAGCATCTCTCTTTGGTTTTTTTCTTTCTATGTAAATGCTTATGATATAGTAATCAAGGTTTCCCATTTGGATGCAATAACTCTACGACTTAAAACTCTTTGTTCCAGGAAATTAGACATTCCAAAGTGGGGAATTATCTACTACAAGTCCTGTTTATTCTACTCTTTCCTTTTATAAGCAGAAATATATCACTGGACTTTTCACAAACTTTGTTGACTTTTCTTTCCACTTTGGTTGATATTACTTCTTGTTTTAGTTGTTTTATATCTTTCTTATCTCTAATTTTAGTCCCTTAGCCTTTTGATCATTATCATCAAATGCACACATAATCCTTGTATTGCATTCAAATATTTTGGATATTCATATTTTGGATATTCTCCATGGTCTTAAGCAGGGTTAAGAATAATTTTCTCTAATAGTTTTCCTGGCATGCCTTTGGTTGAAAGTCTACTTGTTTCAATCATTAACCTATTTTATCATTTTTATTATTAGTACATAAATATTGTTCTTTCCCAAACATACCTCTTCAGTTATTAACCTATTTTATCATTTTTTTATTAGTACAGAAATGTTGTTCTTTCCCAAACATACCTCCTGTAGTTTTAAAATCTACCTACTTTTATCACATGTTAGAAGTAGGTAATTTTGTAGGTTTGAATTAGTTTACTTTAAAATAACAAAACATTACAAGGGCACAAGATTGTAAGTGAAATTTGTAAGTTTGTATTAGTTTACTTTAAAATAACAAAACAATCCATGAACAATTTATCATTACCAACATGTGTATAATTATTTTTTATCCAATTTCTGATACGATAGGCCCTTTGTTCTATGTTTGTTGCATGAATCTGAATTTCATTTTAGAGTCTATATGAGAGTAGTAAATATATTAAGGATGGAGATATATATAGTTTTAATTTAAATCATTCACCATTCAACTATGCATATCTTATTCTATACAATGAATGAATGATATATGTAATGATCTTATTCTATACAATGATATATACAATAATGATATATATAATGAATGATATATGTAATGATAGACAAAATTTTTCAAATTATTGCAATTTATGTTATAAATATTTTCTACAGTACTATAGGGTATTTTATTAATACAAAAGAAGTTTAATACTTATTCCATAAGAATTAATACTATAGAGTATTTTATTAATACAAAAAAAGTTTAATACTTATTCCATAAGAATTGAGTTAATTGCAGGCATTTTGCATACTAAGATATTGCAAGCAACATGTACATGTTGTAGGCTTTTGTTACAGAGAAACTGTCATTCTATGATTTTTCCTAATAGAAGCTTTTATATTTTTATTCTTATTCTATAAGATCAACGTAGTATTATAAGATGTTTCAAAGAAACTGTCATATTTTCGTTCTTACACTATTAAGATCAAGGTAGTCATTAAGTATCCTAAACTTTTGTTCTAGGCTGACTTTGCTTGAATTTTCAATAGCAATTATCTTGTTCTAGGTGTGCTTTGCTTGAATTTTCAACCATAGTTATCTTGTGAGAGTGTCCTAATTTTATTTTCAATTTCATGGGAAATGGAATAGGTAGATTTTATAGAATCAAAGACAATGAAATAGGCAGCTTTAGAGTTAAACTTATTTTCTATACATTTATATAATTTTATTTTCAATTTCATGGGAAATGGAATAGGTAGATTTTATAGAATCAAAGACAATGAAATAGGCAGCTTTAGAGTTAAACTTATTTTCTATACATTTATATATGTGTTTTGAAAACTGAATAAACTAAATGAGAAAAAATGAGTTACGGTCAATATGAGTTGTTTGGTGATTTAGAGGTATACATCTAACTCACACCATATGGTAAAAGGACATGAAAGTGTTTGGTGTTGGCTACATAACACTATTTTTCTTTTATAAAATATTTAATCATCCCATGTTACATGGAAGCTTTAATGAATACTTTTCTTTTATAAAATATTTAATCATCCCATGTTACATGGAAGCTTTAATGAATAATCATATAAACAAATTCATGTTTTTATATCACAAAAATCAATGTTAACGAATAATCATATTAACAAATTCATGTTTTTTATCACAAAAATCAATGTTGTTATTTTAATCCTAACTTTGTAACGTGTATCATATGCTAAATTATTTCGATGTTGGGTGGTGTGTTAATATTCCCAACAAGGCCTGTTGAAGTCAGATACTGAAGTTACTGAAGTCAGATACTTTTGTTGAGAAATTCATGTGTAGTGCTCCCTATGCTTTTGATCTAGGGCCTTTATGAAAATGACAAAATTTCCATTTATGTAATTCCTTGCTAGACTTTACATTATAGATGCATTTGCTAGACTTTACATTATAGATGCATTTACTTCTATGAAAATGACAAAATTTCTATTTATATAATTCCTTGATAGACTCTACATTATAGATGCATTTACTTCTATGAAAACGACAAAATTTCCTTTTATGTAATTCCTTGATAAACTTTACAGTATAGATTCATTTACCTCTATCAAAATGACAAAATTTCCATTTATGTAATTCCTCGCTAGACTCTACATTATAGATGCATTTACTTTACATTATAGATAGATTTACTTTAGTAGTAGTACTAGAGTTGTTTTGATTTCTTATATTATTTACTCTAGATCTCAAAATAGAGGAAGTGTTATGTCAATCATGATCACAATTACCTTCCTTCCTTACCTAGATCACTCTTAAATGAAGGAAACCAATTCAATCATCTCACTAAGTAGTAAGTAGTAAGACAAATGAGTTGTAGAGTGTGACAAATCGGTTGCAATTGCTTGGAGTCAAAATTGATGTTTTGGAGGTTGTCATTGCTTTGGATGTTGAGAGAAAAAACATGGACTATCTTTGCGTTCAACACACCTAGCAGGATGCAGCTTCTACTCATCCCTATGTTTACTTTCTTAATTCCACTCTTAATTATTAACCTAGTAGGATGTAGGTTCTACTCATCCCTATGTCTACTTTCTTAATTCTGCTCTTAATTATTAACCTCGCAGGATGCAACTTCTACTCGTCCCTATGTCTACTCTTTTAATTCCTCTCTTAATTGTTGAGTTGTACTTCAATGTCTTTTTTTTTCCATAACATTCCCAAATTCATTATCGGCAAGGACAAAGCCATATTTGTGACACTTGTTTACCTATGCAACTATACTTTTTGTGCTTATATGTTTATCTATATAGTGTACTTTTTATTTCACCATAAATTAAGGTTATATCTAACTCCTTGTTATTTTTTATTTCACCATAACTTAAGGTTATATCTAACTCCTAATTGTTAGGATCCTAACTAATGGTTTCAAATAATATTTTTCTCTTCACACCCATGCAAGACATGAAGCAATAAATGGCATCCAAACATGATTTTGAGGTGGTAGTGAACAACATATTGAATGTCCATTTAGATGTTACTAGTAAATTTGGGTCATTTTGCGACGGCTCTTTCGACGCTCTTGTGACGTTATGTCGTTGAAAAATATTGGGTCTCCCAAACGTTCATTCATGTTCCATGGAAAGTGCGACGAACTTGAAAAAACGTCGCAAGAGCAATGACCCAAGGAAGTTTTTGCAAGCCCGACAACCAACGTTGGTCGTCGCAATAAAGACAACCAACAGTTGGTGTCGCACGAGTGACAAAGAAGGGATATCATCGCAAGAGTGGCAAAGAAGGGATATCATCGCAAGAGAGACAATGAAGGGAAATCATCGCAAGAATGACAAGGTAGGGATGTCGTCGCAAGAGCGATAAAGAAGGGATATCGTCGCAAGAGAGACAAGGTAGGGATATCGTCGCAAGATCAACAAGCTAGGGATATCGTCGCAAGAGAGACAAGGTGAAGCTTCTTGCGACAAATTAGCTATACTATGGATGAAAATGATATCATTGCAAAAATCCTTACCTTCGTCGCTCTTGCGACAACATATATTTATTTAAAAAAAATTAAAAAAATGATGCCCTTATTCATAGTATTTCTATCACTTTGAAATATTCTTATGTAAACACAAGAGTTTGAATGTGGTAATGTTGGTGTGTCATTATTAATAAGTTGTTTTGAAATTTCTATATTATTAGTACAACATAATATAAACTAAGGAAACTACTGAATAAAAAATATATATAAAGGAAAAGTCTTAATATGGTAGAGACCCACTATCACTCAGAGGAGTTCATCATGTCTCCCAATTTAGAAGCTTCCACCACCATTACAACTACCACTAATGCAAAAACTTTCATGTTCTTGACAAGTGATTTTATGGCCGTGGAGATTAAAAAATAACAAATAGGACTAATGACACTTTATAATTGGTTCATAGTGAAATTCCTTACAACATAATTACTATAAAAATAATGAAACCACTAAACTACAATTATCATTTTTCACTTGCATACATCACATAAAAGAAAATTTTACACATTAAAAAAATATTACAAAACTCACAGACATTATACACAAAATTCTTGCAAATATATCCAATAAATTGATTACACACAATTTCTAAAATCTACAGTTGTGATAATACGTTGTATACACAAAATTCTTGAAATGTATTTAATAGAGTGATTACACACAATTTCTAAAATCTACAGTTGTGATAATGAACTGTGTTTGTGATTGTTTCTCGTAACCAAATCTCCATTTTTTTGTTGAAAGATATAGGGTAGTTGGATACAATACACCCATTGACTCATCACTAGTTCATAATCCAATTTGATGTTATAAGCCTTACAATAAGTCTTTAATCAATTCGAGTAACACAATTTTTTTTCACCACATCATGCATCTCAAACCAATTGTAAGTTTTAGACTAATCAAATTCTTTAGTTTTGATGGAAAACTACATAATAATAACATTTGTTACTAAAACTCCTTCAAGCAATACTGAAGATAATATTAGAGAGTAGTTGTATCAAACAATTGTTTATTATTTTGTTTATTTCATAATGCAAAGAAAAAGAAAGAACGAGTTTAAATTTGAAGTCCCTTCACCTAAATTTGTTTGTTTCTAAAAAATATAGAGTTTAAACTTGAAGTCCATTCACCTAAATTTGTTTGTTTCTAAAAAATATAGAGTTTAAACTTGAAGTCCATTCACCTAAATTTGTTTGTTTATAAATTTCATCTAGATGATGATAGTTGAAGTGGAAGTTTTTGAAGACTATCGAGTATTGTAAACTAGCAACAACCACTTTATAAAAGTGGTTGATATACGTCGATCGACTCTATTAATTTGGATATGTGTAAAATGGCTTCGGTCGGCTTATATCAACCACTTTTATAAGTGGTTGTCGCTAGTTGACGGTCAACATGCCTTGGGGACCACCMTTGATGTAATGTAGTATTAATGATACATTATTAATGTAATGTATAAATTATTTAAGTACTAATTTACATTATTAACCAATACATTATTAAAGTATTAATACATTAATAATGTATAACAATAATACATTAATAAAGTATTATTAAATCAAAAAATTAAAAAAAATATTAATACGTTAATAAAGTAATACATTATAAATACATTATTAAAGTATTAATACATTAATAAAATATTTATACATTAATAAAAAAATAATACATTAATATATTAATAAAGTAATAATGTAGTATTTTTAAAGGATATTAAGCATGACCTTCAATAAGGTTGACCTTCATTGATTTTTGTTGACCATGTTTAACAGTTGTTGACCATAGTTGACCATGGTTGGCCATGAACATCATTGACAATGACTATGGCTGACATTGATCATTGTTGACCTTAACCATGACTATGGTTGATCGTGACTTTGACTATGGTTGACTATACTTGACCATGACCATGCATAAAGAGGATTAATAAATTTCTAAATAAAAATATCAACAACAATAATGAAATGTTTATGAAATGTTTGACCATGGATGACTACATCGACCATGACCATCACTGATTGTGATAGACTACGGTTGACTATGGTAGATGATGACTCCAAGGTTGACCATGATTGTGAATATGGTAGACCATGACCATGGTTTCTTATGTTTGACCATGACAATGACCATGACCATGGTTTCTTATGTTTGACCATAACAATGACCATGACCATGGTTTACTTTGTTGCACCTTTGTTGACTTCGATTTACTATGGTTAAATAAGGTTGACCTTGGTTGACTATGACCATGGCTAATTGTGGTTGACCTTGGTTTACCATGACCATGCTTAATCATGGTTAACTTTAGTAGACCTTCTTATACTTCGGTTTACTATCATTGATGGTGGTTGACCATGGTTGCACATTAGCATGACCATGGTTGATTGTGGTTGACCTTGATCATGGTTGAACATGGTTGAAAATGGTTAACCATGGTTGAAAATTATTGTCCATGACACTGACCACGATCGTGGTTAACTTTGCCAGACTTCTATTGACTTTGGTTTACTATGGTTGGCCATGGTTGAGCATAAACTTCAATATGGTTGACCTTGGTTGACCATGGTTGATAATGGTTAACCATGTTTGACATTTGTTGTCCATAGAGTACTATGGATGGGAATGACCATGGTTGACCATGACTGGATTAAATTCATCGTGTTTGACCTTAACTATGACTATGGTTGACCATGGTTGACTATGGTTTTCCATGGCTGGCTATGGTTAGGTATGGTTGAGCTTGACATGGACCAAAGTTGATTATTGTTGATCATGGTTCACTATGGTTGACCATGACCATGGTTGATTATGGTTGACTAAGGATGACTATCATTGACCATGCCCATGGCTGACCTTCATAGACCATGTAGAGCTCATTATGGTGGATCATGTTGATTATGTTTAACCATGGTTTACTATGGCACTATCACACTCCAATGTTGATTAGGTTTTGTTCATCACATTCCAACATCACATTTTGTTTCTCACATGACATCATAAGATTATGGTCATCACGTTACCAAGTAGGGTTTTTGTTTGTGACATAATGGCATTGGAATAAGTATATCACATTCCAAAAGTGGGTTATTTTCGTCACATTGCGATGTCAGGAAATGTTCATCGCATTTCAATGTTGAGATATGTTTAACACATTGCGACATATCATTTGGAAAGTAGTAGACCTTCTTATACTTTGGTTTACTATCATTGACTGTGGTTGACCATGGTTGATTGTGGTTGACCTTGATCATGGTTGAACATGGTTGAAAATGGTTAACCATGGTTAACCATGGTTGAAAATTATTTTCCATGACACTGACCACAACCGTGGTTAACTTTGCTAGACTTATATTGACTTTGGTTTACTATGGTTGACCATGGTTGAGCATAACCTTCAATATGGTTGACCTTGGTTGACCATGGTTGACAATGGTTAACCATGTTTGACAGTTGTTGTACATAGAGTACTATGGATGGGCATGACCATGGTTGACCATGACTATGGATGAAATTCACCATGTTTGACCTTAACTATGAATATGGTTGACCATGGTTGACTATGGTTTTCCATGGATGGCTATGGTTAGGTATGGTTGAGCTTGACATGGACCAAATTTGATTATTGTTGATCATGGTTCACTATGGTTGACCATGACCATGGTTGATTATGGTTGAATAAGGATGACTATCATTGACCATGCCCATGGCTGACCTTCATAGACCATGTAGATCTCATTATGGTGGATCATGTTGATTATGTTTAACCAAGGTTTACTATGGCACTATCGCATTCCAATGTTGATCAGGTTTTGGTCGTCACATTCCGACATCACATTTTGTTTCTCACATGACATTGTAAG
Organism: Picea sitchensis; assembly: GCA_010110895.2. Classification (NCBI taxonomy): domain Eukaryota; kingdom Viridiplantae; phylum Streptophyta; class Pinopsida; order Pinales; family Pinaceae; genus Picea; species Picea sitchensis. Next base: position 119,462 of record SNQJ01S0012304.1, read on the forward strand.
GTTATGGTCATCACGTTACCAAGTAGGGTTTTTGTTTGTGACATAATGGCATTGGAATAAGTATATTGCATTCCAAAAGTGGGTTATTTTTGTTACATTGCGATGTTAGGAAATGTTCATCGTGTTTCAATGTTGAGATATGTTTGACACATTGCGACATAGGGTGTGTACATCACATTGTGACAATGGGATTTGTTCGTCACATTATGACTTTTGTAAAAGTTTATCACATTGTGATGTCAATATATTTGTTTCACATTGCAACATGAGGGTATATTCGACACATTGTGATGGCATGGATATGATTGTCACATTGAAATGACGGGGCTATTTTCATCATAATGCGATGCTACAGTGTTCATCGGATATTGATGTTACTATGTTCGTCACATTGTGATGGAAAGGATATGCTCGTCACATTGCGATGACATGGTTGTGTTCCTCACATTGTAATGAAAAGGATATGCATGTCACGTGGTGATGACATGGGTATGCTCGTCACATTGGGACAATGGGGATATGCGCGTCACATGGTGATGAAATAGTTGTGTTCGTCACATTGCAACGTTGGACTATTTGTTAGACTGCAACGTTACTATGTTCATCACATTGCGACATTACTATATATTTGTCACATTGCAATATAACTATATTCATCACGTTGCAACATCTAGTTTTGTTCGTCAAATTTCAACATTGAGTTATGTTCATCACGTGACAAGGTTTGTTTGTGTTTGACATATTACAAAAATATGTGTACATCACATTGGAGACTGGGCTATGTTCTTCACATGTGACGTTTGGAAATGTTTGTCACAATGTGATGTTAATATATTTGATTCGCATTGCAATGTCAAGATATGTTTGACACATTGCGAGAACATGGATATGCTCATCTCATTGTGACATCACTATATTTGTCACATTGCAACATTACTATCTTCATTGGAGTAGTTCATTAATATTAAAAAAAAACTCTGCAATGTAATTATTTACTTGGTCCTCTAGTCGGCACCGTTGGAATGGATGCTCTGTTCACCTGATATTCAGGTCAAGGAGGCTCAACTATGACATTATCTGCCATTGAAATGACAAAATTTATAAGTACGGAATTATTAAGTATATGATTAATATACAGCCATTTTACCGTCGTGGGCCTCAGTCACAGGAACATATTGGGGCTACACCCCACTGATATGGGGCTGCACCCCACTAGGATGGGGTTGTTGGGGAGCACCATGATCTTCTGGCCGCACTACACTATCAATGTTCAGTTGTCCAGTACTAATGGTTTCGTTGATAGTGTTGCTCCCCTTATTAAAACAAAGTAAGACATTAAATTATGGACGATATCAAACATTTACATATTTTATAAGTAATGAAAGGTTAATGTGGATTGATTTTTATTTACCTTATCCCGCAAACTGGATCTTGGGATCTACCCCATGCTTTTCCTACGATCAACCATGACTTTATAGTCGTACTTGTAACCAAGTTGGAGGTCTTCCTCCATGGTTTCAGTTCCAAATTTGTCGCCCTACATTGCATAAGAGTATGTTTTTTTAATGTTTTTGGCTGCAATTACCTTAAAGTTGTAAGGAGATACAAATAATATTCTTAAGATGCTTGGGTACTTACGATTCATAACTGTAACCTCGAGTAGCCGCCCTAGCCTAGCTTGTGTTGGCCATGTTTGAAAATCCTTGCTTTGGTTTTCTTCGAAGTGTCAGGCAACCTATCATCAAAATTTTCAAGTATGTTATATATAACCACACTTTTATTTAGATCTAAAGAAAATTAAAGCTAGTATTGAAATCAAAATATTGTAATTTACCTTGGGGAACCAATTATTTTTTCTCCTGATTTTTTCAATATCTTTTCTTTTGCATCATCAATGATCGCCTTCCACTCCCTCTCTGGAATTGAGGGAGGACGCTCATACCTAGGATTTCCTGCCAAGATTCATCTATAAACATCCCGTGTATATTTTAAATATTCTCTCGCTGCAAAGGTGACCGTTTTTTTATTGAACGTGTCTACTCCAAAGAGGCCTTTGACATAATCCATAAGTTCTTTTTTGAGGCTGGAATTCTGGAAATTTCACCTCATGTGTAAGGTTGCCCCAAAACTCAACAAGGCCTTTCTCTCTAGGTGCCTATAAAAATGGTCGTTTCCTTCACACAAAAAGATATGATCATTAATTTAAAAATAATAATCTAGATGATTTGTGTCTGAGATGGACAACATGAAACAATTAAAATATGAAAAACTACCTGGGAGTCTTATTTGTTTTAATGGAAGTTCGTTATCATCGACCAAAAATGTGCACGGAAGGGTCCCTGTTCTTGTCACACGTCTAGCTCCAGGAAATGCAACAATGTCAACCACATCATCAACCTCATCTATGTCACCATCTCTAGAGTCTGACTGGTGTGTGGATGTATGGTGATGTGTGTCATGGCTACTATCTAAATTAGGTGTGGAAGATGGAGAATTAAATAATACTCTAGCATCTGTATGGCCACTCGCATCAAGGCTCTATGGCGTATCTGCAATGCCACTACTACCAACATCAGGATTAACTGGATCCAAAAATCTCTTTATAAAAAAGAAAATGTTTTTTCGTGAAATAATGTAAAAGTTAAAGAAAAAAGTTTCATAATTGAACATGAGTACATTATAAAAAAACACTTTAAATTATGGTTATACCTTAGATGTGTTAAGTTGTGACATAAGGATATTGATCTTTTCTAGGACGTCAAGAGTTTGATCTGGACGATATAATAAGCTAGAAAGTTCCTTGTTCGCTTTAATGATTATTTTTTCTATTAATACCATCGGATCAGGGGATGAATACAACCCCTCCTCTTCAATGGAATCATGATCAACATGGCATGCCAACTACATCTAATTTCAACAAAAACAATGTTATTTTAGTAAAATTATATAAGCAAATAATAAAATTCACGTAAAATGAAAGTCGAATTTGATAATCATTTACATGTTATGTGGTTGGCCCTTTTCCACGATCTTCCTACCACATTATAATATAATTAGAACACCCAAATATTTAAAAAATTGTTAACGATAACAAAAAAACTAATTGCCACCCAAATAAAATCAACCTCAATGATCAACCTCTCACATTATTGTAAAATTGGGACCGTGAAATATTTAAAACAATGTTAAAAATAAAATAAAAATATAATGCAATAAGTAGAGGTTGCTTAAAGAGGTGTTGCATAAGTACCTGCACACTATTAAGTGATGTTTCTATTCTATTCAAATGGTAATCCACTAATAACTCTTCCCCGAGAGCTATCTTTTTTATTGCACACGGGACTACCTGATTCTCTTCGCGTCCCTCATATATGCAATTCGTTTGCTTGTTTGTCGTCACAGGTTGTGTGTTGTTTATAAACCCTAAGATATTTCTTGAATCTTTAGGCCTTCCATAAATATAGATAGTCGCTCCCTTATTTTTATGCTTGTTTATTAGCTGTATATAATTTGCGGCGAGTGCATATCTCTGCATACTTCGCTTGTATTAGACCAACTGCATCCAATCATTATAATTGTAACATGGTCCGACATAGTCTATCAATTCAGTTACTATATTGTATTTTATAATTATTCCATCCATGGAAAATAGCCCGAGACCATGCAGGGAGGATGGTGCAATGTGATATGTCCTATTGTTGACAATGAAGTCAACATCTATAGAGGGAAATTCCTTAGGTACCCCTTGTTTCACCAGATGATTATACCTGAGTGGCACCTCTATGTCTCCTATGCTCTCATCATCATAAGAGCATGATCCTCATTTGGGAAGAAACAATTCCACGCGTCTACAAAATTTTCTTCTGACTTTTTCACCTCTGGTCCTTGTTTGTGTATCATATCTACTAGATGCAGTCGCATTTCCCTCTATTTGTTCTAATATTTCCTCACTCGATGAAGAAATATATGACAGGTACCTATTTGGTTGTACCTTCAGTTGCATGTGCACGTGTTGTTAGTGAGTAGTCCATTCTCATCCTAGTTCTAATTTTTGAACTTTTTCTTCTATATTCAAAGTTCTAAATAGTTTTTTTATATCTTTAGTTTTGGATGCACAATTAGAGGATGCAATTACCTATATTAGTAGGGGAAATCATGCATGCAATGGATTCACAACTTAGTGAAGGGTATGAATCTCTAGGTGGGTGCACCTTAATTCGACTCACTTATCCATGCAAGCAATATGCACTATGGTTAGATTTCACACTACGAAATAGTAGTCAACCACCTAATGTAATGTGATATCCCTCTTGATTTTGGACATATTAAGGACATATTAATGCGATATCCCTAAAGTCTACTAATTCT
>SNQJ01S0012304.1:124634-137540 GCA_010110895.2 Picea sitchensis
GTGCATGAGTATTTTTGAAGACTCGAGTTTGTGGTAAAATCTTAGAAGAGTTAGTGCCTTGAAGTGTTGGAAGAAGGCGCAACGACGTTGTTTGCAGGTGGACAAGTTTTGTGAAAGAATACATGTTCCATTTCGCAGGAGTCCCCAAGGAGGAATTGGACGGTCAGAATTCTCCGTGGAGAATTCACGAAGTCCCGAGGGCCGTCAGAGCTTGCAGAGGAGCAGGGGACTTACGACAAGCATTCTTCAAGTGCAAGCTCGGAAGAAAAAAAAAGAGTCGTAGGATCTGAGCCAACAGGGGCCATTGGATTATTCACGTAATCTCATTTCGGGGTTTTGCGAGTTGGAGAACCGAAAGCCTTGCAACGAGATTCACGAAATCGCGAAGTGCGAAGTCCCGAAGGGGCGAAAAGATTTACAGATCGTGGACAATGGAGAGTGGACAGGTGGCATACCCATCGACACGGAGGTCAGACCTTCATTGACCATTTCGGGGTTTCATGGGTTGAAGAACCGAAAGTTTAGCATCAGGATTCGTGAAATCGTGAAGTCTGAAACTCCGAAAAGGTGGGAAGTTCCGTTGTGGGACCCGCATTGACAACGTGTCGAAATTTGACATTTTGGCATATTGGAGGATAAGAAGTTGAGACTTTTGTCCCAAAAATCCCGAAGTCGCGAGTTGCGATAAGGAGTAACGAGGAGTTTGGGACCTCGGCATTTCGGGTGTCGGGATACAAAGGAAGCAATGCTTCGAGAAGAGAATTCGTGAAGTGCCGAAGTTGGGCATGAGGGACACGTGGCAAGACCACAAGGTGGGACCGAGTGATATACAGGTGGACACACGTCGCCAGGAGGAAAGGAGTCAACACTTCATTGACTTCTCGCATCTCGGGGATTCACGGGATAAGAGCACGAGAGCTCGACGCTACAACTCGCGAAGTGGTGAGTTGCGAGAAGTGCAAAGGGAAAGTCAATCCTCGCTGACTTTCAAGTCTCGAAGTTTCGCACGGGAAGAGCACAGAGGCTCAACCCTTCGACTTGCGAAGTCGTGACGAGAACTAGCGTTTAGCCTAGTCGGTGATCACACGTAGAGGGTGCTGACAGAGGGGAGCTATACCCATTTCGTGATCTCGGGTATCGCGAGATTGGGAAGGAAGAGTCGGGAGTTTCGACTCGTGAACTCGCGAGATTGCGAGTTACGACAAGCGCCTTTGGGATTAGGCCTTGTTCATAGCGTTGTGGTCGCTCGGAGAAAGGTGGAGCTCGCACCTAGTGTTGTTCGCACAGGGGCGTTGTCGGAAGGACCTGTGGATTGATAAATCAGAGATTCCAACAGGGAATCAAAAGAGCTTCTTCAACTCAAAGGAGAAATCGAACAATCCTGCGGGCGGACTTCGACCCGAGGGCCGATAGGTCTGTATCAAGTGGTATCAGAGTGCAGAAAGATTTCTTTGCTTTCTGTAGTAGGGAAAAGAAAGATTCACCATGCCGCCAAGGAGAAGAGATAGGCAAACACCCGATCCTCCAGAGGAGAGGGAAATGTCAAGAGAAAGGGGTAGGCAAGTGCCAAATCCAGCCATGGAAAGAGAGATGCATAACTTATGCGCCAGAGTCGTGGACATGGAAATAAAATAGAGGTGCACAGCCGATGTTGGAGATGTCAATGAATCTGAAAGTGAAGATGAAGCTGGACATGAAGGAGAATAAGTTGCAGCAGAAGATGCACCAAATGAACGCCTGATTAGGGTTATTGCAAGAATGAGTGTTAAGGAAAAAATGGACATTCCAGTATATGAAGGAAATCTGGATGTTAAAGAACTTCTAGACTGGATTAGAGCTCTGGACATGTATTTTGACTATGAATATGTCGAGGAAGACAAGAAGGTCAAACATGCTGTCACAAGATTGAAAGGACATGCAACATTGTGGTGGGATGAACTACAAGCTGACAGACACTGCAAAGGCAAGCAGAAAATCAAGAGTTGGGATAGAATAGTCGCGAATATGAAGGCGAAATTCATACCCAAGGATTATCAAATTACTTTGTTTTGAAGAATGCAGAATTTGAGATAGAAGCTGATGTCAATGAAGGAGTACACTGAAGAGTTCTATAAGCTAAACATTAGAGCAGGTCATCACAAAAGTGATGATGAAAAGGTTTCCAGGTATATGAATGGTCTGAGATATGACATTCAGGATGAGATGAGCATGATGATCATTCGGACCGTCGAAGATGCTTATCAGATGGCTCTGAAAGATGAAGAGAAGCTGAGCCGAAAGAAAAGCCAAAGAGGTCGAGGCAGAAGTCAGCCCAGAGGCAAAACAGTTGTCCAAGATAGGAATTAGAAACCCAAGGAAGACTGGAAGAAACCTCAGACTCAGACTGAGAGAGGTGGAAGCTCACAGAGAGGACAATATATTGAACAGAGAGGATAGTATGTTGATAACAAAACATTTCCTCGCACTAGAGCAAGAGGAAGAGGCAGAGGTGGAGTGATAAAATGTTTCACATGTGGAAAGAATGGACACAAATCTTATGAATGTCCAGATAAGAAGAAAGAAGGTGGTGAGATTCACATTGTCGAAGCACAAAGGTATAATGTTGAGGTAGAAGATGTTGAAGGCAGAAGATCACTGGTGATGAGGAAGGTTCTCTTAATGCCAGAAAAAGAGGCGGAGAATTCAATACAAATGAACAGTCTTTTTTGGACTGTTTGCAAGACCAAGGATAGTGTATGCAAGGTCATTGTGGATAGTGGTAGCATAGACAATCTCATTTCTACAGATATGGTAGAAAAGCTGGAGCTGGAGACTATTGAACATCCAGGTCCATACAGAGTTTCGTGGCTACAAAAAGGACATTAGGTAAATGTCACTAAACAATGTTTAGTTGAATTTAAGATAGGAGGATATAACGATAATATATTATGTGATGTAATTCCCATGTATGTTTGTCATCTATTGCTGGGTAGACCGTGGCAATATGATAGGAATGTAGTTCATGACGGGAGGAAGAACACATACACCCTAGAGAAGAATGGGAGAACTCACATGTTGTTGCCAATTAAGAACAAGGAAGTAAAACCTGAAGTAAGCAACACTGTACTTCTCATGAGTGGGAAGGATCTTCTTACAGAGGTTAAGAAGGAGGAGGAACCGCAATTCATTGTGGTCAGGAAGCCTAAAATTGTTTTGATCAGCACAAGAGTGGATGATCTACCAGAGGAAATCTAGGAGTTACTGGAGGAATTCGCTGATATAGTAGTGGATGAACTACCATGTTCGTTGCCACTGGTCAGAAGTGTGAGTCATCATATTGATCTCATACCTGAAGCTAGTTTACCAAACAAAGCAGCGTACAGATTGATGCCGTAGGAGAATGAAGAAGTCAAGAGACAGGTCCAGGACTTAATGGACAAAGGGTTGGTTAGAAAAAGCTTGAGTGCATGTGTTGTTCCGACAGTGCTCAGTCCAAAGAAAGACAGAGGCTGGAGGATGTGTACTGACTCGAGGGAAATCAACAAGATAACCATCAGGTATAGATTCCCATTGCCAAGAATGGATGATTTGATGGATTGCTTAAGTGGGGCCAAATTGTTTTCAAAAATTGATTTGAAAAGTGGTTATCACCAAATTTGTATGAGAGAAGGAGACGAATGGAAGACAACATTCAAAACCAATGAAGGGTTGTATGAATGGCTTGTCATGCCATTTGGTCTAACAAACGCGGCGAGCACTTTCATGAGGTTGATTAACGAAGTACTGAAGGATTTCATCAGAAAATTTGTCATTGTGTATCTTGATGACATACTGATTTTCATTAAAACAGAGACAGAGCATCTGAAACATTTGACTACATTGATGCAGAGGCTACAACAAGATAATCTGCTAATAAACATGAAGAAGTCATCATTCATGAAGACAGAGCTCATTTATTTGGGGTTTGTTATTTCTGCATATAAGTTGAGAATGGATCCAGATAAAGTGGAGGTGATTAAGAATTGGCCATCACCGAAGAATATCTTTGAAGTTCGAAGATTTCATGTATTGGCCAGTTTCTACAGAAAATTCATTAAGAATTTCAGAGGAATTAGTGCACCAATGATGGACACAGTGAAGAAGAGACACAAGTCTTTTCACTGGACAGAAGAGACTGAGAAAAGCTTCAATTTGTTGAAAAGGAAAATCACGGAACAACCAATTTTGGTGTTGTCAGATTTCAAAAAGACATTTCAAGTAAAATGTGATGCAAGTGGATTTGCAATAGGGGCAGTCTTCAGCGAAGAAGATAGACCGATAGCATACTTCAGTGAGAAGCTGAACAAAGCCAAAATAAAATACTCCATGTATGACAAGGAGTTCTATGCTATTATTCAGGCACTGAAGAAATGGAGACACTATTTGATTCCTAAGGAGTTTGTCTTATACAGTGACAATCATGCCTTACAATTTGTGACTCAACAGGAGAAGTTGAATCAAAGACATGTTAAATGGGTTGAATACATGCAAAACTTTACTTTTGTAATTAAGCATATTTCTAGAACTGCTAACAAAGTTGTTGATGCTTTGAGCACGAAATGTTTGCTATTGCAGGAGTTCAGAGTCAAAACTTTGGGTTTTGATAACCTCAAGGAAATGTACACAGATGATCCAGATTTTAAGGAGGCGTATGAAGCAGCTGAGAATCCAATTCTCAGGGACAGAAGTCAATGGACAGAATACATGATCCAGGAAGGATTATTGTTTAAGGGTAATCAAATTTGTATTCCAAAATGGTCCATGAGAGAGAATGTTTTGAAGGGGAAACACAGTGGAGGATTGGTCGGACATTTTGGTCATGACAAGACGTTCTCAAAGCTAAATGAGCCATATTTTTGGCCAGGAATGAGAGCAGACGTCAAACAATTCGTGGACAGATGTAGAATTTGTCAGCATTCAAAAGGAAAGAGGAAGAATGTAGGCTTATATCAACCGTTACCCATACTAGAGAGGCCATGGGATGCAGTAAGAATGGACTTCATATTGGGGCTGTCGAGAACACAAAGAGGGTTCGACTCGATCTTTGTAGTGGTGGATAGATTTTCCAAGATGGCACATTTTATACCATGTCAGAAAACTAGTGACACAACTCACATTGCGAATCTGTTTTTCAAAGAAGTCATTCGACTTCACCACTTACCAAGGAGCATAGTTTCGGATCGAGACACCAAGTTCATGGGACACTTCTGGAGAACCTTATGGAAAAATATGGGAACGAACTTGTCGTTCAGTTCAGCTTATCATCCTCAGATGGATGGACAGACAGAAGTTGTCAACAGAAGTTTGGGAGACTTGCTGAGAAGTTTGGTGACTGAACATCACAGTCAGTGGGACAGTGTTCTACAATAGGTGGAATTTTCTTATAATGATTCAATCAATAGAAGAACGGGGCAAAGTCCATTTCAAATTTTTTATGGCATGCAACCAAGGGGAGTTTTTGAATTGAGGGATTTAGAACAGAACGCAACTAGGAGTGCTAGTGCAGAAGATTTTGTCAAGGCAATGAGGGAAATTCACATCCAAGTGAAGGAGTGATTGGAGAACTCGAGCCAAGAGTATAAGCAAAGAACAGATCAACATAGGATACAACTTCAATTTGAAATTGGTGATTTGATCCTTGCACACTTGAGAAAGGAAAGGTTCCCAAGAGGGACATATAATAAATTGAAAATGAAGAAAATTGGACTGTGCCAAATCATAAGGAAATTTGGGACAAATGCTTATGAGATCGAATTACTCGATGGGATCGGAATTTATTCGATATTCAACATCTCATATTTGTAACCTTATAAAGCTGAAGAGGCAGGAGAAGATAGTGAACAACCAGAGGTTTAGTGGACTAAACAGATGCCAGTTGCAGAGAAGCCACAGATGGAAAGCATACTGGACAAAAGAGTTAGTAAGAGGACCAGGCGAAAGGAGTACTTTGAATACTTGGTCAAGTGGAAGGGACATCTAGTTGAAGACGCCAGCTGGGAAAATGAAGCAAAAATCCAAAAGAATGGGCAGATCATATGAGATCTCATGGACAAGAGCCCATGAAAATTTTCAAGCGAGGGAGTATGATGCAGGAGCATCGCCAACAACAAGCGAGCGGGGGACAAACACCAACACATTTTGGCACATGTTCAAAAGCGTTTAAATCGCTTTGAAGTGGGATACGCTAAACATAAATGAAGTAGTTAAGAAAGGGCGTACTTGTGATTGTAATCAAACCTTGAGCGTCTCACTCTCATCTGAACGATTAAGAGGCATTTATGCTAGTAAATGTAAGTAGTTAGAATTAAATTCTAGATTAGACAGTTTTAGGAGCAGAGGGAAAACCGACTATAGACACCCTAATCTTGTATCATTGTAACATTAACATTAGCATAATCAATAGAGCATAGAGCACAGAGAGGAGAAGAAGCAGAGAACTGTATTTGACAACACCCATGTACAGAAGTCCTGAATTAATACATGAAGCTTTGATTCAGACTTATGGTGTTGTGATATTCTCTGTGTATGTATGTTGAATGCTATGCTTAGTGTTGTTTTACTCTTTCTGCCATGCATTTGTTGTTTATGCTATGTATGTATGATTTCTTATTGAATGTCTGAAATCTGAAGAAAGGGAGAGTAAGGAATGAGTTTCAATTGTTTCTTTGTCTGAGTAAGAGTTTTCCTGCAAGGAGTGCAGCGAAATTGTTCGCAAGGTGTGCGTTGACAGAAGTCAGAGTTCGTCTCTGAAAGCTCAGGAGGGATAACATTTTCTCATTCTTGCAGAAGTGCAAGTTGAGTACAGGAGCCATGCAAAGTGTGCGCAGGCCGAGTAGAGTCTCAGGGGTGGAAACTTGAGGGAGTTGTTGAAGGACTGTTGTTGCAAAGAGAGTGCACAAAGTCTAAGAATTCAAATACTTGGAAGTATTTGAAGGGTTTCCACAAGGAGTGCGTGCAGGAGTCTTTTTGAAGACTCGAGTTTGTGGTAAAAGATCAAAAGAGTTAGTGCCTTGAAGTGTTGGAAGAAAGCGCAGCGACGTTGTTTGCAGGTTGACAAGTTTCACGAATGAATACCTGCTCCATTTCGCAAGAGTCCTCAAGGAGGAATTGGACGGTCAAAATTCTCCGTGGAGAATTCGCGAAGTCCCGAGGGTCGTCAGATCTTGCAGAGGAGTAGGGGAGTTACGGCAAGAATTCTTCAAGTGAAAGCTCAGAAGAAAAAAAAAGAGTCGTAGGATCTGAGCCAACAAGGGTCGTTGGATCATTCACGTAATCTCACTTCGGGGTTTTGCGAGTTGGAGAACCGAAAGCCTTGCAACGAGATTCGTGAAATCGCGAAGTGCGAAGTCCCGAAGGGGAAAAAATATTTAGAGATCATGGACAGTGGAGAGTGGACAGGTGGCGTATCCGTTGACATGGAGGTCAGACCTTCATTGACCATTTCGGGGTTTCGGGGGTTGAAGAACCAAAATTTTAGCATCAAGATTCGCAAAATCGCGAAGTTCGAAACTCTGAAAAGGCAGGAAGTTCCGTTGTGTGACCCGCGTTGACAACGTGTCGAAATTCAGAATTTCGGCATATTGGAGAATAAGAAGTCGAGACTTTTGTCCCAAAGTCGCGAGTTACGATAAGGAGTAACGAGGAGTTTGGGACCTCGACATTTCGAGTGTCGGGATACAAAGGAAGCAATGCTTCGGGAAGCGAAGTCGCAAAGTGCTGAAGCTTCACATGAGGGACACGTGGTAGGGCCACAAGGTGGGCCCGAGTGAGAGACAGGTGGACACGCGTCGCGAGGAGGAAAGGAGTCAACACTCTGTTGACTTCTCGTGTCTCAGGGATTCGCGGGATAAGAGCACAAGAGCTCGACGCTACAACTTGCGAAATGGCGAGTTGCAAGAAGTGTGAAGGGAAAGTCAATCCTCGCTGACTTTCAAGTCTCGGAGGTTCGCACGAGAAGAGAACAGAGGCTCAACCCTTCGACTTGCGAAGTCGCGAAGTCGTGACGGGAGCTAGCGTTTAGCCTAGCCGGCGGTCACATGTAGAGGGTGCTGACAGAGGGGAGCTATACCCATTTCGTGATCTTGGGTATCGCGAGATTGGGAAGGAAGAGTCGAGAGTTTCGACTCACGAACTCGTGATATTGCAAGTTGCGAAAAGTGCCTTTAGGATTAGGCCTTGGTCATAGCAATGTGGTCACTCAGAGAAAGGTGGAGCTCGTGCCTAGTGTTGTTTGCACAGGGGAGTTGCCGGAAGGACCTGTGGATCGAAGATTCCAACAGGGAATCAAAAGAGCTGCTTCAGCTCAAAGGAGAAATCAAACGATCCTGTGGGCGGACTTCGACTCGAGGGTTGATAGGTCTGCATCAAGTACTAAAAAATGGGTGTCTACAATCTCAGGAACAAAAAAATAGGGATCACAATAGCATTGAGGGGTCTAGTCTTAGATTTGTTGAAACCTTAAAGAATCCAACAGGTGGGTGAAAATAAATTAACACTAAGGACATGATAGATAGGAGTTCTTATGATGTTAAGGGCAAATCCAAGATCATAAATTACTCATTTGATGGTGAAATCATTGTGATGGATCTAAATGAAAAATGGGTTTACCATATGGTCTTTCCATTCCTCTCTCAATGGAACGCGGGAAATATCTAAGGAGAGAGAAGGGGACAAAGATTTTGTAATCCTAGGGGAGAAATCATAAAAGGGACTCAATTATATGGGTTGTCTAGTTAGTACATGCTTAGAGAACATTCATGTTGGCCAACATATCAAAGACATGAGAGAATGACCTTTGAATGAAGGAAGAATAATAGGGGGAAAGAAATCAATTAGCTTGGGGAGAGGGGGGAGGAACGATACTAGAACATTCATGAGGAGATTCCCATTTGGTTTGAGATATGGCTATAATCTAGTGAGAAGGTAGGGGACCCCAAGTGTCAATAAGGATAAAGGTTAGTTTTTGAGTAGGTTTATCTAAAGAAAGACCTACCTAATGCATCAGGAGGAAAATATCTATGTCAGTGAGGTTAGGTAAAGAATCAGGTGAAGGGTGGTGCATTTTGAGGTTAGAGTCAAACACTAGTGCCTAGGCACCTCTAGCGATATGGATCCTTTATATAACTTTGAGTATAGACTAAATAGAAGAAGGGTTATCATGATAATTCTCCTTCTTTGTAGGAGATTTAGGATCCACCTCTTATTCTTTGGAAGAATTGGAGTTGTCTTCAAGAGAAACCTTCTTCTTGTTGTTCTTCTTGGAAGAATTTAGAATATCATGATCGAGCATCATATTCTTGTAGCTGTTGAGTTTGGAATTTTCTCATGTGACAAAAATATTAGGCTTAGGAGCTCTATTAGTTTGGCCTTTGTTTGCATCAACTAGTTAAGTTTTCAACAATCATTTGTATTATGAGAGTGGCACTTGTGCTATTTACACCAAAATCCAATTTTTGAGGTTGACGCATAATGTTGCTCCTTTTCTCTAATTTAAAAGATAGTTCTAATTTCAATTTTGGGCAGGTTCATTTTTGTCACCATGTCTCGCATTTCATTTCTATTGGAGACTCACAGATTCGGTGTTTTAACTATGTTATCTCCCACAACAGAATTAAGTTAGGAATTTTCTATTTGATGGAGGTTGTCGATGGAATCTTCAGTTGAAGGGGGATATCTGATATAATTTTTTATCATGTTGTCTCAGTTCGAGGCATTGATAAAGAGGTGATAAAAGGTGTCTTCTGGTAAATTCTCCATAGATTCGTGCAAAACCTTGTTATAGCGAGATTTGCCTCACCATTGCTATCTTGCACAGAGGGTCTTTTTCCATTTCCCTATGCAGACTTGTCATCCCTTTTTGATGAATCCAGAGCCAAAAATATACATTTTTCCACATATATGCTCCCTATTAGTTATGCAAGATGCATATACGCTGGTTGCTCCACTACAGCTCGCGTACATCGAAATTTGGGCCAGAAAATACAAAAATGAAGTCGGGTTTCCATGTCACGACAGAAGATCTTTGATCCTTGGCCTTCCACATACTGGAAACGTTCTGACTCGCCCCTTTAGTTGCATTTTGAAGGCTATAAAAGCACAATTTCGAGCTATGGAAAAAAAAGAGAAAGCATTCAACTTTGAGAGCAAAGTTACTCTGGAGGAATTACTTCATATTGAGTATGCATCCCTTTGTCCCTCAAGTCTGAACACAGTGTTCATCCCCCAAGCTCTTTCCCTATTGTTGAGAGAACCTCATTGACTCTCTCTTGTGAACTTGCCTTTGGTGGAGGATTGAAGTGGTGGAGACCTAGTTGGAAGGAACTTGGTTTCTTGGTTTCGAACCATGCCAACACGGAAGTCTTTAATGTTGTCACTTCTACTAATCAATTATTAATAAAAATACTCCTTTTCCGTCCTATTGGTATATTGCAAATGTATGATTATTATCCATGGGCATGTTTGTAATGTTTATTGATGGATTATGCTATCTAATGTGATAACCCCTTTATATCATCACTATATACTTTCTCTGATCATTTGTTAAGAACTTATTGCAGGTATAAAGCTTTGGGTCGAAGTGCTCAATGGTGGAACATCATCAAACATTGGATCGAGGTAGGCCTCTTTCTTATCTTGCACATTAGTTTATATAGCGTATGTTGGAATTGAGTTGATATCTATAGACATACCTGTCTGTTGTGGTTTACCCTTGGCCATAGAGAGTTTTCCCCTCGTAATAGAATTGGTGACTCCACTAGGGATAGATCTTCCTTCTAAGGGTTGAAGTACTTTTTTTTCCTTCATTGCTCTTTTTTCCTTCGTGTTTCTTGTCGTATCACTACTTCACAGTTTTTGTTCACTCTGGGTTTGATTTTTCATCCTTCTTTCCTTTGTTTGGCCTTGTTTTAAAGCATATATGCTCATTTTTCCCAGACAGTCGCATATACACGCCTGCTGTATTATTGTAGGATGCGTATATATGCCCTTCTCCTGAACAGTTGCGTATACCACTTCCCTTTGCTTGTTTGCTTGGTTTAGTGATTGTTGGGTGAGTTTTGGGGATTATTTAGCCTTCTTAGGCCTCTGTAGTGTCTGTTGAGTTTCTATAGGTTGACAGGAAACCTGTTGGGAGTTGAATTTTTGGGAGTAGAATTTCTCTTTGTTTTTCATCCTTGTTGTCCATGAACCCTGGGTTGTTTGCTTGGCTGCTTGGTATTCTGCTTGAGTTATTTTATTTATACAGAGTAAAACTTATATATCAGGTTTCTTTAAAGTCCATGCATTTTCTCTTTAATATATTGAAAATACAAAAAAATAGGCATTTTGCATTGGTTAACATTGTTGTCTTTGAGCCTTGATCATTAGCTTAGTTCATTTAGCGAAATATTGCATTTTACTTCTGAATTGCAGAATTGAAATTAAAAATTGCACTTGTTTTCATCCTTGTTGTCCATGAACCCTGGGTTGTTTGCTTTACGCTTGGTATTCTCGCTTTGAGTTATTTTATTTATACAGAGTAAAACTTATATCAGTTTCTTTTAGTCCATGCATTTTCTCTTTAATATATTGAAAATACAAAAATAGGCATTTTGCATTGGCTAACATTTTGTCTTTGAGCCTTGATCATTAGCTTAGTTCATTTAGCTTAAGATATTGCATTTTACTCGAATTGCACTGAAATTAAAAAATTGCACTACTTTATTAGGGCATATCATTCATTGAAGAGCGTAAAATTAGACATTGCATTCTATTTATATTTATTTTCTTGCAGTCATAACATCATGAGTTTCGCCCATGCCTTTTTAAGTAATCATGACCAATAAAATTTATTTAGCTTTAAACTAAAAATTGATTAGTCACAATTTTATTTTTTAGGGTGCACAAACCAGTCTAGGATTTAGTGCCTTGAATAGGATTTTGTGAGTAAACTTCCAAGGCAATTAAATCAACATATGTGTCCGACAGAGTTGAGAAGTCCATTTTATAATTGGTAATATAAGGACGCTCCACTCACACCAGATTTAATCAAGAGGTTGCGCCAAGTTAGTTGAAGGGATGACCCATGGATACTCACCTAGCGCCAAAGATATTATTGTGAATTTATTCGTATGTCGGGATCTTGTTGTTGGAAGATTGGCTGTTGTCATTGATGTCAACTCCTAGTCATGGGTTTTGGACCGCAAGATTGATGAAGTTATTTGACATGAAGGAATGCACATGCAGATACAACATCCATACATGGATGTTGCATCATGTTATACTCCGTGGTATGTGGCACGTCACATGGATCCTCATGGTTGAGGAGAAATTAATTTTTGAATATGACAAAGTGAATTGAAAAAGGAAGTACATGTAGGCCCTGAAAATAATTAAAGAAAATAATTACAAAATAAGAAAGTGTCAAGTCGGCCCTAATGTTAAAAGGAAGTGACACAAATGGTATAAATAAATATCATTATACATTCATTTGATACAAGTCGAATTTCAGAGGGAAGAAGAAGTAAAAGAACGCCGGATTTCAAGGGAGGATGAAGTCTTTTGGTGATGTGCTCTAAGGTATGTTATTTTCAGGTCATCTTACCATTTTTGCTATAATTTTTTTTTTATAGAACGATTCAGATGGTGAAATCACTATGGTATTGAGAAGACATATCAAGGTACCTCTGGTAAAAAGTTCAGCTCTTGATTCTCTATAATTATGGAGATACACTCTGTGGAATATAGGGTTTGTGACCAGTCCTGAAACTAGTCAATAAACAGGTCTTCCGGGTAAAACAGTCATAACTTTTTCATACAAACTCCAAATGTAGTGGGACCACTTCCATTGGAAAGAGTACGGACTTTAGTTTCTTGTGTGCGATTTTCAGAATCAGATGTTAAATATTGAGC
>SNQJ01S0012304.1:144541-195316 GCA_010110895.2 Picea sitchensis
GGAGTGCAGAAGTCGAGGAATCCTTTAAGGATTTGAGAACAAAAGCTCAGGAGGAACAACGTAGTTGAGAACGCGGGTGAGACTCAAAGATGAAGAGCTCACAGAAGCAAGGCAAAGGTCGAGGCCTTTAACACTTGGAAAATCTTCCAAGTATCGGAAGAAAGCACATTCTCAGGGAGGACAAACATCTGTCGTCAGATGATCTGAAGAGATCTAGACCATTGAAGGTTTCTACGTCTAGGAGGCAGTGCAGGAGGAGCGCACAGGAGAGATGATCTGAACTGTCAGATCTCGAGCGAACAAACGTCAGCCATTAGATCTGACAAGAGATGCACGGGGGTTAAACCTTCATGAACAACAGAGTGAAAGTCCCGAAGGGGTTGATATCGGGATTTCGGCATTCACGAGTTTGGGAGTCCAGAGGACGAGAGTCTAGGCCCTCGACATCAGAAATCGTTAAAGGGCGAATTAGATCTGAGCCATCCATCTGCGGGAGGACGCGTGTTGCAGAATCATCCATTTCAGAGATCCAGGCATCGAGACTCACAGAGGTGAGCATCTTGACTTCGCATCTGGCGAAGTCCTGAAAGGATCGGAGCCATCCATCCGGAGGAGGACAGGTGTCGCAAGATCGCCCATATCTAGGATTCGGACATTGAGAGTCATAGAGGGAAGTCTTTAGACTTTGTGAGTGGCGAATTCACGAGAAGATCGGGATCGTCCATCTAAGGAGGACAGGTGGCAGAGATCAAGGGATCTCGCGAACTCGGAGGTTCGCAAGGTGAGAGCCCAAAGGTTGGGAGCTCCATGTCGCAAACTTCCGAAGTCGCGAGGAGCGAAGACAGTCGTAGGATCTAGGTCAAGGGAGGACCGTTGGATCAGAGCCTCATCGTGCGTATCACACATTTGGAGGTTCGGAGGTTGAAAGGACCTTGTCTCAACTGCAGAAGTCGTGAAGTGCCGAGAGCCAGTGCACGAAGGAACACGTGGCAGAACCAAAAGGTGGAGCCTGCATGATTGACAGGTCGACACGTACCACAGGGGGAAAGGAGTCAACACTCCGTTGATTTCTCGCATCTTGGGGATTCGCGGGATGAGAGCACGGAAGCTCGACGCTACAACTCACGAAGTTGCGAGTTGCAAGGGGAGCTAGTGTTTATCCTAGCCGTTGGTC
Organism: Picea sitchensis; assembly: GCA_010110895.2. Lineage (NCBI taxonomy): Eukaryota > Viridiplantae > Streptophyta > Pinopsida > Pinales > Pinaceae > Picea > Picea sitchensis. The sequence goes on from SNQJ01S0012304.1 coordinate 145,716, forward strand.
ATGCATAGAGAGCGCTAACAAGGAGGAGCCATACCTGTATCAACATTTCGGGTATCGCAAGATTGGAAAGGGAGAGTTGGGAGTTTCGATGTTGAAACTCRYGAGTGGCGAGTTGTAACAAGCAYCTTCTGGGTTAGGCCTTGGTCATAGTGTTGTTATCGCATGGATAAGTGGAGCTCACACCTAGTGTTGTTCAYGCARGGGAGCTTCCAAAAGGACCTGTGGATCGATTGAATTGAGATTCCAGAAAGGAATTGAAAGAGCCGCTTCGGCTCATGAATTAAACTGAACAACCCTTAAGATTAGGAGGTCACGTAGAGACTATGTCAAGGMAGAGGTGGCGTTTGCATCAGGCAACATATATCCTCACTCAAATAATCCTTATCCTACCTCGGTCTCTTCATAGACCTCAATGACGATACCCGTATAAACCTCGTCGGACCATTTTGGCGTGAACTAACACTTTTTTGGGCTAGGGCAAGGGGTACACCAAGATCCTGCCTGGCTTGCAATTTTTCAGAATCAATATTTCCCTGGACCGTGGAATCAAATGCCACAATCTATCGCCAACCCAGTTACTTTCAGTCATACTGGTGCTCCATCACCAACCTATGTCAGTCATGTGGGAGATGGGTCGACTTTTTCTACAAAATTATGTCGACAACTTGTCCCCAACCTATAACAATTATGTTGGGGGCACCATTATTTTTACCACAAATCATAGTTGTGTCACGTCTCTCGCCTATATTCATCATACAGGAGATGACTCTCTTTCCCCTGCTAGTTACATCGAGAAGCCTAGACATCTCAGACGTAAACCAAAATTCCTTTGAAAGACTTGCGAAGAAAGTCACCTTACTCATTTGTGCCCGGTTACTGTCGGGATACCAGAAGCGTGGGGCTCACCCAAAAGCCTTTCGGATTCTGAAGCCTCCATGGTTTCTTCTCACACCACTTCTCCTTTGATTGTCTTGATGGTTCCATCGACTCAATTTTCTCCCGACCTCACCCCCTTTTTCGAGAGAGAGGCGTCTCTTGCCCCCGTCACTATGCATCCTCTTCAGCCTATAATTGAAAAAGTGACCACACCAGTGCAATCTCTGGTCAAGCCTACTCTTCCTGAAGAAAATGATGCACCTTTCAGTCATGTCATCAACATTTCAAATCCTCCCCCTTCTGAACGAGAGAGATCTATAATTTCCCAGAACATTCTTCCTCCAAGTCCTAATGAAGTTCCCTTCGATTGGAATGATCTAACGGGTCATCCCATTCCCCCACCTATGTATTTTCCATTAAGAGACAGTATCCGAACTATCACAGAGACTGTAACCTCCGTTATCACTTTTTCCTCCTCGACCTGGAGAGCCTTGGGTTTTCCCAAGCTTTTGTCAGCGATCCGTGAGATACCAACTCTCCACAAAAAACCGAGACGAGAGCCTTGGCCTCCCCCTTTACATGATGATTAAGACAGAAAAACGAGTCTTAATTAATCTCTTTTTCTAATCGTCTAAAAAACTGAAAAGATTGTCGAGTGATTTGTCCCTTTCACACTTGTTAAAATTGGATTTGAAAGGTCATGAGACTCAGTTAAGCTCTTTTCCGACTCGTTATCAAAAATAGAAAAGATTGTCGAGTGAACTTGTCTTTTTCACACTCGTAAATTGGATTTGAAAATACGTCTATTTGGCACAAGTTTACCCCTTTTTTACACCAAGTAGACTAAAAGACATAAAAAAGGACATTTTTTGGTGTTAAGTTGTGATTGCATCTCATGCTCTCGCTTGCAGTATTGAGCCTTTAGCCAGTTCTTGCTTCGCGTTATAAGCCATTGCCTAAGCATTTTTTGCATCATCAACCAAGTAGAGCCTTGTTTATATCCTTCGCAATTTGACACCCTATACCCTGGAGGGAACATCACCCCGAGTGTCCATCTCCCGCATGCATTCTCTTGCATTGAGAATAGGTAAGTTCCACTGCTGGAACTAGTTTTGCTTACTTGTGACACTCATTCCCTCCTCTATATCATAGCATTCATTTGTTATGAAATAACAAAAAAAGACGAGTGGGAAGGGAGTACTATATTGTAATTGGCAGCAATTGTGTCACCTTTGAACATAGCACAAAGTTATTGAGTCCTTGCGTCATCATAATTTTGGGTTTAGCATGGCCTTAGGAAGCTGATCTAGTTATAGAGTTTTCTCTATCGACTGGTTACTCTTCCAGTCCCTATAGAGAACATTATTGATGTCTCCTGCATCTAATAGTCACATCATTGATTCTATGTTGCCAGAGTCCACCATGTCTCATGCTCTTGTTCAAAGGAATTCTATCAACCTACATCAGCCACATCTCAGAAATCTTGACTTTTCATGTTGGCCATACCCTCAGTTTGTCTCACAATCACATGATACTATGGTCTTATTATGCACATTGGGCCTACTTTCATCATTGGTAGGTCACCTTGAACCTAGAAATCGACACTTCATCATTGGTCATTGACTGGGTGGTTTCCCTTGTGTTCGAAGGAAAGACATAAGTTCACACTTTGGGATTCATGTAATGTCTTGGTTTCCATTAGCCTTATTGGTGTTTTCCTCGCCTTTGTCAACAGTTTTCATCATTGGCTTCTATTCAGAGGGTCTTTTTCGTATACCGCTTGCAGTTGGTACACATGAAAGATGCAAAGGGTCGTTGCTCCGTGAACATGTTCTTCGTTCGATCTCCACCAAATCATGAAGCTCTTGCTCTGTTCCTCGTGCTGGTCGATGAGAGATGCCTTAATGCTCTCCTTTCATCGGGTCTCTTTCCATCGACTTCAGCTCATTTATTCTGGATATGGGACCTAGAGTTTCGTGAGTGCCTTGAGGCTTACAGTCATTAGTGGCAGGCTCTCTCGCCATTGACAGATGGGAATACATCAATGTCTCATGATCAATGGATTTCTCAAGTGTTCGACACCAACTCCTTTATTTGCACTTGTAGAAATGTACTCGGTGCCTTTCATTATTGGTAGGTTGTCTTGCGTTTGTTAACGATATACCTCAATGATTGGTAATCAAACAATGTCTCATTATGTTCGACCTCAACTCCTTTTTTCACATGATGTAGACTTTCACTTGGCGGATTGTGTAGAAGACTCGAAGACATCGCTATGTGGCTGCATCTTTCCTGAGTTGTTGCTTCTCTTTCATTGGACCAACACCTGTTCGACTTTAGTGATCATCGGAGATCAGATTGTACTTCATGGTATACAGATATATTCAGATTGATTTTGAGACTGGTTTCACTAGGCCTTGTTCATGACTATGACATCTTTTGTCATACAACCGCATTCGTATTCACCTATTCATGGCCATGAACACGTGTTTGGTATATTTTCCACATGGATCTGCATTGTATTCTTGGCAGCCATATATGCAAATTCAGTACATAATTTGTTAAGAAATTGAGTTCGTCCAGCTGGTTCTCTACCACTCCACTTCTGGGTTACTTATAATGTATTTCGGCCATCCCAGATACTCCTCTGATATCACACATTAGGGGGCATCTATTATAGTGAGATTTTCCTCACCATTGCTATCTTGCACAAAGGGCCTTTTTCCATTTCCCTATGCAGACTTGTCATCCCTTTTTTATGAATCCAGAGCCAAAAATATACATTTTTCCACATATACGCTCCCTATCAGTTATGCAAGATGCGTATACACTGGTTGCTCCACTACAGCCCACGTACATCGGGATTTGTGCCAGAAAATACAAAAATGAAGTCGGGTTTCCATGTCACAATAGAATATCTCTGATCCTTGGCCTTCCACATACTGAAAATGTTCCGACTCGACCCTTCAGTTTCATTATGAAGGCTATAAAAGCACAATTTCGAGCTATGGAAAAGAAAGAGAAAGCATTCAACTTTGAGAGAAAATTTACTCTAGAGGAATTAATTCATATTGAGTCAGCATCCCTTTGTACCTCAAGTCTGAACATAGTGTTCAGCCCCCAAGCTCTTTCCCTATTGTTGAGAGAACCTCATTGACTCTCTCTTGTGAGCTTGCCTTTGGTGGAGGATTGAAGTGGTGGAGACCTAGTTGGAAGGAACTTGGTTTCTTGGTTTCAAATTGTGCCGACAAGGAAGTTTGTAATGTTGTCACTTCTACAGATCAATTATTAATATAAATACTCATTTCTCGTCCTATTGGTATATTGCAAATGTATGATTACTATCCATGGGCATGTTTGTAATGTTTATTGATGCTTTATGCTATCTAATGTGCTAACCCCTTTATATCATCACTATATACTTTCTTTGCTCGTTTGTTAATAACTTATTGCAGGTATAAATCTTTGGTTCGAAGTGCTCAATGATTGAACATCATCAAACGTTGGATCGAGGTAGGCCTCTTTATTATCTTGCACATTAGTTTATATAGCATATGTTGGAATTGAGTTGATTTCTGTAGTCATACCTGTCTATTGTGGTTTACCCTTGGCCATAGATAATTTTCCCCTCATAACAAACCTTACACCAACAATGAATGAAAGTTTATTTAGATTCCTCATCTTCTTGTTTGAGGTTAACAAGGTTAAGGATACAAGATTAATTTGGTTGAGGGATGTTAAATTATTGGATTAACTAATTCGCTAACGTGTAAGGTTTATAAATTGACTCTTTAGGGAGATGATGGAACCATTGAATGGCATCACCTATCAAGTATTGAGGAAACAAAATTATAGTGATATTGTTGTTATAATGAAGAAACTTGACACATGTAGTAGTGAAAGATTCTAAGTGACACTCAAGGTATTCCTTTGTCGAAGCACCATTGAATTTAGGTCATTCAAGTAGTTTTGGGGGAATCCACGTCACTACAATTTGAGGGGAAAGGATTGTATAACATTTTGTCTGTAGGAAGGTATATATGATGCATGAAGGTCTTTATCCCTACTTCCTCCATTTGAGCTCAAGTTTTGGTTTGAGTATGCAACATAGGGGGGGGTGTTATTGTCAAAGGGTGGTATCCCACCTTCACCTCCCATACATGGATGAGTACGTGGTCATATACCATGGATGAAAGAGGGTGGAATGTTGAACATGTTCATGATTGGATTATAGTTTCCCTAAAAGTTAGATTTTTTAGGCTGTGTGTATTCATGTCCATAAGGTTGGGAGAATGTTGGATGTATTCTTGGTTTTTGGGTTGTGTAGAGGTTTACATGAATGCTTGGTTTATGGGTTGTGTAGAGTTTGACATGATTGCTTGGTTTTAATAGTGTGTATAGGTTGACATGAATACTTGGTTTACATATGGAGATGAATGTTTTGGAGTAGGACATTAACATTCCTTGGCTAAGGTTTGGAAAGTTTTGATTGTAAGGAGCCAATTGTTGTTGCTACGCATTTACTTTGCTTGTTTAGAATATATCAAGGATAGAAGTTCAAGGTAAAGTTTGAGGAACCATCATAGATGTACCAAGACTCATGGATCTAAGGGATAATGGGATGGTTGATGGGGAGACCCAAGGTTCAATTGGGCCATGGATAGTGAGTGGAGCAACCACTTGAGAGAAAGAAGGAAAGACATATGTTCYATCAAAAGGGGGATATGTTGAAGAGGTTGGGAGAGGGTCAAATCAAGGGAAACAACTATTGATATAAGAGGAGGGGATTCCATCTTTCTTGGAAGAGAGGTGAGTTTCAAGCTAAGAGGGAGGTTTAGTGAGTTGAATGTGAGGACCTCACAATATATCAAGGCCTTGCGAGAACTCTAGCTCAACACCTTGGAGGCATACCGAATGGTGGAGATGGGGAAAGGGACCATGAGAAGTGACCTAACCTACCATGTAAATGATGTTAAATTGAATGGCCCCATCATATAGAGGTAAAACCATAGAGAAGGCATTACTTTTGGAAGAAACCATGTAGGATTCCAAAGACAAAGAAGAGGAACCTCACTTATTTTTGAGAAAAGGGACACAACACTCCCTATTGTAGGGTAAGGCTAGTATACGAAGTAGAATTTACCAGATAGAGGGGGGATAAAAGTAGTCTTTGACCACTTCCAGAATAGGATAATCCTTTTTACGCAGGACAAAGACTAAAATATCTTCAAGGGAATTGTATATATTTCCATCAAGGACATGGACAATTCTGATGTGGACAATTTTGCATGGAGGCATTTCTCACGAACCTCTTCATGAAATATTGTGGATCTATGGTGCATGTACAAATATGTGAGATGTGGGTTTATGATAATATTTTGAATTCTCTAATCACATTTCTCATTTGCATTAGATGGAGATTTTTCGGTCATGACCTTGTGTAAACCATTCCATTTGGTGTTTTTTGCACTAAGTGTAAAGAAAAATGTTGGAGAATTATATTATGTAAGTTAGGTATGAGATATTTGTTACCTCTTTATTCCATTTTATTTTAATGGTATCCATATTTTTTATTGATCAAATGAGGAATTACTCTGGAAATGATTCCATTAGACACAAACTCAATCCTAAGGACAACTAAGGAGAAAAAACAACACACGCTAATTAATCTAAGAGTCAAGCATGCAAAGCAACCTTCTCACAAAGAAGCACTAATTGGTGATGGAATCCAACATCGAAGAATCGATGCACGAAGGGGTTGAGTTTAGCCAACATTGATCCCAGTGAGTCTAGCCAACATTGATCCCAATCACAACACCACCTTCCCTGTGTTGTCACCTTGTGTAGAAAGTCTAAAAGATTATGGCCTCTATGGTACCAACTACTATACCAAAGCAGAGGGGGAACATTGGACAGTCGACACCAATACCAATAAAGAAGGGTTGATTACTCTGTCAACCCCAATGAGACCTCATGCTTGACCCTTATGTTAGAAGGGATTCCCAAAGTCAGTGATATAGCAACTAGATTTAACTCCCTAACTCAAAGATTTATGTTTGTTTAACATCTTTGGAAAGTTATTCTCACAATCCTATTCCAAATCTCTACACCTAAGCTAAGATGGGTTTGAAGAGTCCTAGAAAAGTTGCTAGATAAATTTTAATTAGCGCTTGATTTTAGGTTGTTGTTACTAAAAGGAGTGGTCGTGAAACTGATGGTGTTTCGACTTGACTCTTTAAACCATGCAAGAGGAAAATGAAATGCAATAATTTCAACTTCGATGAAAACTAGCTATGGGAAGGAGCAAGAGGTTTTAAGCAAAGAAACAATTTCTTGATAGATTACTATGTGTGCACTGTTAATGACAAAACATATGAGCTAATTATCTAGATAAATGGAAGAAAAATGACCCAAATTTTAAAAATACCATGCAAATGTCATAGTTCACTTAGTAAATCTATACAACATTGAATCAAATGTCATCATTTCTAACATAGTAAACTTTTATGATTATAGATACCACCATACACATCTTAAATACTCATAAGGATCACGGGGGCTTCACCTTGTGGATGACCAAGAATCAGTTAAGGAAAATGGGAAATGGGTACTCAAAGAAAGATACATAGGGACATATACCTCTAAGCACATATCCTCAAAGTAAATCATCATCCCCGTATCATATTTTAACAATTCAGTGGTGAAGGAAAAATGGATGTGGTGAGGTCAACTAGCAACATGATCAACAATGGAAGTGATATCACCGGATTTCATAATAACAGGGAATGTCATAGGATCGTTTTAGGGGTCCTAAAGAGGCATAGATGGAACTTGCATATTCTTAAATTGTTTCCTTTATCAATAATAGTTGGTACAAGAGTGGGGACCTCTACATATTTGGTAAGTTGGTTTCAAATTAGTATAATCAAATCAAAGGGTGCAATTTTAGGGGCTCTCGGGATAACAAGATCCAAGTGTGGGTTTCCCCATCTATCTTTACCAATGAAATATGGAGTAATATTAGGGTTTTAGCCATCATTAGTGGGTGGAACAATAAGGTTTATCTCGGCTATGCTCAAGTGAGGCTACAAATTAGGTGGAAAAGGAAATAGAGTTGGTTGGATATTTGGGTCACCCAAATACAAATGGCCTTTTTGGTATAATTTGGAAAATTAATCTAATTCTGCATTAAAATGAAAATAAAACATTATTATTTTCCTTCTCTCACCCCTTCATACATCTATGGCCCTTTGTCATGTCCCCTTTTGTGGTCATGGGAGCCACAACTCCAAAACCTCATCTAACAAACCAAATATAAATGCAAAAGCAATTTACAATCAACCTTATAGACCAACATATTCAAGCAATCATAAACTGACTGGATTATGATTGAAGGAAAATAGTGCATCTATCTAATGCATTGATTTATGATCCTTTTATAGTTGGTTATAGAAAGAGTGAAAAAGTGAGGGAACACGTGTTGGCTAAAAAATGAGGAAAATTGTGTTTGAAAAAGTGTTAGTAAAGGCCCAATTCTATGTAAGTGATTAATAGTAAGCATGTGAAATTAGGCACAACTCTTAAAAAAAAATTCATTGTAAAACACTCTTAATGAAGCAAATTTATATGGGTTTTGGGATCAAATTCATATGGTTTTTGGGTTTGAACTAATGAAGCATGATTCCCACAACCACAACAATCATCAATATATGACATACATGGGAAACATAACCTGAAACTAAAGCTTATGCTATCATTTATAAGGTAAGACAAGAACTAAAAAAAACAAAATGAGCCATGATAGATTGGCACTTATGCTTGAGTATGGCGCTCTTTTAATATTTTAAATCCAATGCAAGGAGGTGAAGTGGTGTTTGATTCAAACCTCGCAAGTGTTGGGAAATTCAAAGGCTTTGTATAGGCCAAATTTTACTCATACTTGTAATGAGTAATATAGTCCAAACTATGCTCATAGGTATAATGAGTAATGGAAATTAAAAAAATCATTTTTAGGTTGAGTTTATCATGATAAATATGAAATCAAATAATATCCATTCAAACCCTTTAGTGTTGGTAAATATCACAGTGAATAGAATGATAGTTTCAAGGCCATGAGACTATTATATGTGCAAAAATATTCAAGGTACATGAAGTAGGTAAGCCCAGGTTGAACATAACAACAATGAGAGGATTGGGTTTGTTATAACTTTCTCATAACTAAAGGAATATGGACCAAAACTAAAAAAAAATATGATAATATGATTTTGGTTAAATTATCCATAATTGAAAGAGGAAAGTTTCAGATCTGAATGGATCTTGAAACTGCATGAAAGAGCAGATACGAGAAGAAGAAATTTACATGTTAAGGGCACATGACATATCTCCTTCCATGACCCTCAATTGCAGATTTTGGTTTGATATTATTGCCTTCAATTTTTCATTTCAGAGAGTCATCGAACTTAGTTGGGCTTTCATGCTCGATTGCAAAAATGTGGACTTAGGGTCATGAAGAAATAACACATTGTGACTTGGGGAATGGTGAAGTAGGGCTTGGATGTGATGGAATAGTGGTGAAAAAATATGCCCAAAACCTAGATTGAGCATGGCTCCCTTTTATTAATTATCAAATACATGCAAAAATTGAGTGTGCAAAGGTTATACTCACCATTCTTTCCCACAGTCTCGCGCCTCCTTGCCCTCGACAGTCTCGAGCCTCCTTTCTCAGTTTGATCTTTCCCTCCTTTCCCTCGATGTCAAATGTCCCTCGAAAATCTCATGCCTCCTTTCCCTTGACAGTATCTCCTTAAAGAAATCTTGCCTTACCAAAGCATGTCTCCTCAAATCATATGGGTGGCCCTCGACACTCTCGCGCCTCCTTTCCCTCAATAGTACTCTTGAACCTCCTTTCTCAGTATGATCAGTCTCAGATGACCCTCGATGAGAGTAAGTAGGAGAAGATTAGAAATGATAATTAATGTGGTAGGATTTAGTTAATATTAACATCAAGTGTGCATTGACTAGCCTGATAAACATTTAATATTAAAACAACAAGATAGCATTAAATTCTAAATTGACGATTATGTTTATAACCACCAACTGCATTAACTTAGCCCGCTTAATTGGCATAGTCATTTCTCAGCAGTTCTTTTTAATGTTAATAGATAATTGTCATTGGGTACGGTTAGTATAGATAGACAACATGTGGTAATTTAATGAGTTAATAAATGTTTCATTGTTGCATTGTGCCTTGATGTAGTTAATGTTGTTATTTAATGTCAATTGCTAGTTAGATTGAAATTTGGGATTAATTTAGAATTTCCCACCTAGACCTTAATTAATTATTAAATGAGATTGTGATAATGTTAGATGGATTGTAATAATGTCTAAATTTTAAAGTTTAGACTTGCGAATTAGATTTGTTTAAGGATTAATTTAGAATTGAAATCTATTAACTAGTAGTAGTATTCACTTGCTAAATTTTTTATTTGTGGTTAATGCTCATTGATATATAGTGGTTGTCTAAATTGGTAATTTAGACTCGCTAAAATAGAACTATATATCATGTTAATTTAGGTGGTAAATCACTGACTTCGTGATTTAGACGGGTTAAAGTAGTTATGTATTTAACGCTAATTTAGTATTGACCAGTTTAGACTTGATGATTGGTTTGGGTTGTTAACTAAGTCATGGTTGGCTTGTGTCTTCCTTGTTGTCGCCCTCTTGAGTCTCGTCGACCTTTTGTTTGGGTGTGGGTGTAGTCTTGTGTCAATTGTTTCACCTCCTAGTGCACTGGATTTTCTTGAATCCATGGTCCCATTAGGATTGTTGCACCGAGGTTATTGACGTGTCTATCATCTAGGGACGGAATGATTCCTGATGAGGGGATCATGGTGCACCCTATTGGATAGCGGTGATTGAGAGCTTGGCAGGAGTCGGTGCGTTCTGTGTGAGTGTTGACAAGCATGGTAGGTTTCTTTAGGTGCATGGGTGGAACGCCTTCATGTGTTTGGTTCACGTGCCTTAGTCTTGTTCGTCAAGGTCATTGTGTCGGGAGGGGATGTTGTCCCTTAAGCTTGTAGGCGTGTCCTGTTTGCGTCGGGTGGGTAGTCATTTTTCTCCTTGTTGTCTACACACGTTTCGCCCAGTTGCTCTTGTGCTAGTGCATGGAGTCATAGTAGCATGTTTCCTGGGCTGCGTGCTTGCGTTCGTCATTAGTTGTGTGGTTAACTGTTGTTTTCGTTGCCTTCCTTCCTAAAAACAAAAAAAAAAAAATTGCACTGCTGTTTCGCTTGTAGTTGTAACGATGGGGGCGTTACACCAACCTCACATGAATTTAATCATGTGGTTGAGGGACACATCCTGCCAAATCATCCACCTTGTGTCCTATTGTAGCTAAGGGGAAAGATACCAAATCTAATGAACCTGAGTGCTCTAAAATCCATGGATTCTAGATAAGAAAGATTCAACTTGAAGAATAAAGAGGGAGCCTAGTCATCTTGATTCCCAAAAGAAATGGTCATCTAAATGGGAAAGTGATCATGTCCAATCACATTCATCAAAACATCAATGGAGCATAGTTTACTAGAGAAAGCCACTCCATCATGGGGCACATAAAAGTGATCTAGTTGAGGTTGCTTGAATGTTATCTACAACCTAAAAAAAATTACACCACATGGAGCAACCTCCATAGTCAACCTCTTTATGTCTCTAGTTGTGGTCAAACACCTATAAAGTAGGCTTGCACCAGGTCCAGGAATACTCTGCAAACAAGGAATGAAACAACTAGAACCACCATCCCTATATCCACACCACTCAACCATATTAAAATCACGACTAATGATAGATTTTGCATCTAGGACTGACGAATCCATCCAATCCCAAAGGGAACACCTGTCTAAAATAACATTATCATTATCATGATAAATAACAATGTTTTCATCACCTTGTAGAAAACATCTATAACACCTAACCTTAAAGAGAACCACTTTGAAGGATTTAATGTCTATATCCAATGTATATGCCAAATAGCCATAGTTCCTCAAATTGGATGTGATTGTATTTTTTCACTAGGCTTATGGAAGATACTAGTAACCTGGAAAATTGTAGTTATCCAATTGTCACAAGTTTTCTTTTTGTCATCCAATTGTTTGGTGTGATATTTTCTACCATTACACCACATAGCTTTGTTACATTTCACCTGCATGCTTGACATGTGATAAATGCATTGTCATGATTTAATAAATATATGTATGAGATAATTTGAGGGAAAAAACAACATAAAAATACGAACCGAAAATATAAAAATCAATGAGAAATGCTTACCTTTCTATCTTTTGCACCATGTGCTATATCAATTTCCTTCCATATTAGATTTATATATTTATCCAAATAAGATCTTCTAATAAACTTCATCACCTACTCCATGATAAACTATGGTAAACTTTATTACATCATTATATCCACACCTTCATCCAACAAAGATTATTTGCAATGTATAAATGTAGTGCATCCCACTACCCAGATGAAGAAAGAAAAATAGATATAGTGTACCCATCAAGCATAAACGTACATGTACAAAGATAGTAGTTACAATAAAGGATAATACCTTTCACTTTTATCCATCTATCATTCCCCAACAACACCTCCCTTTCAAATTTGTTGGTGGAATTGATATAAAAAAGGAGAAACACATTAATATCACCCATTGCCTATTGTAAATACTCACATAAATACATTGTGGACTGATATACCATATAGCCTTCAACCATTTATCCTTTTGGACATGATATTTTTCTAACAAATTCCTTCAAGTGCCTCTCCACCAACCACATTGGCCTTGTGTATATAGGTCTACATATTTGAATCGCCTTAACTAGGTGTATGAGGTAATGTTCTTGTGTAATGAAAAATCTTAGATATAGATATTATTGTGTTTCACACATTACATGAGGAATATCTCTCTTCCAATACTTGATATATTCTTTATAGATTTTTTTAGATGATCACCACCTAAAAGCGCAAAGAAATCATGTATTAACATAAAATATACAATTCAAGTAAATCTAATGTCATCAGTTCTTGAAGTTACATTTCAATTATAACTTTTTACTTATCTCGTATACTTGTTTAGATCATATATATATAACTTGCCATATACTATTATAATAGTTTTTTGGAAAAACTAAARATACAACATACTATAGTACTGAAAGATGCATTATCATTTGATTTTGATTAGAAACAAACATCTATTATTAACAAATAATGTATATATACTATAACATGATAAATATTAGAAACTATTAAAGCTGGATAAATGTGTGCTTATAATAAGTTTTTGCCCCCACCAAAATCACCTTTTTCATTAATATATTATTTATCTATTAATGAAAAAGGTGATCTTGGTCAATGTTATATCTATCGACATAAATCCTATGCACTTAAGTTAGCTATGTAGTCCATGTGACTGGCATGTGGTAGCCCTAATAGAAAATATAGTGACACACATAATGCATAGTATTGTCACATACCATTTCATGTTGAGTTGTTTTATCTACTTGCAAAGCATAAATGTGGAAATATATCTTCTAGGCTCTTTTAAATTTTAGGAAAAGAGCATTGATGAGTACTGAAAATGAAATATAAAAGAATGGTTATATATTTATTGTTGAGTATTTATTAGTGTAAATTCATTTTGATTTTAGATTTATTAAGTGTTTAAAGGTATTAAATATTTTCCAAATGCAAATCTTTTAATACTTAAATAATTTGAGAAAATAATTACATAAAGTTGAGAGAGTTGATTTATTGCTTGATAAATCAGGGTTAAGATGGATATATTCAAATCTATAATAATAATAATATAATTTAAGGTTTAAATTGATGTATGAGACTTCCTTGCTTGTAATACAAAGTAATACTTTATTAAATGATTTTATTTCATTATCTACGTGTGTGGGAGAAATAATATTTTATTATGACAAGATGCTTGTTATAATCACTCGACCCAATACAATAATCTTGGAGTTGTATTATTTTTTCATTTGTATTATTTCTATACCACATTGTATTATTTTTCACATTCATATTCAAATATTTCTTGAAGGTGATAAAACCTTTTTTGCATTAAAAACAACAATTTCATCAATCCAAAATTGCAATTTCAGCAATTATTGCCTAACTAGATTTCGATGATGACAAACCAAAAAAGATTGAAAATATATAACATTTTACTTTCTTTAGCCTTCTTATAAATTTTACTATTAGTCTATTTGTGCGACAAATTAACCCTTTTTTGATAGCTCGAAATAACATGAGGGAAAACCAACCTTTTTTCCTGGAAATACAAGCTATGACTAGTGAATAAGAACCTTACTTTGAGAGAAGGCAAGCATTCAAAAAGGGTTACACATGTTGTTAGGGCCTTCAAGGCATTAATTTAAGAGAGTGTCACAGCTTGCATCACTACAGGGTGCGACACCCTCAAGTATCACATGTTGCACCACTGCAGGGTGCGACAGTGTCTTGGGTTGCTCCATTGCAAGGTGTGACACTGCTTAAAAGGGGAAAAAACAATGGATTTTGAGAAGATTATAGAAGAGAAGCTTTGAGATGAGGTGTTATCTAATAGGTTTGGATCTCACCCGTACCCCTGATCTTGGGGGATCCTAACCTCTCATCCTAACCTCCTCACCCTTGTCCTCTTCAATCTATAAAAGGAGGCTTCTCTCATGAGTAAAGGCTAATAGAAAATAGTGAATGATTGATAGATTTGCTTCTAGTTTGTCATCGGAGGATTTTTAGTAATTCTTTGGCTTTGAGGAATTCAATATTATCTTAAAGAGTTAGTCAATGGTGATGGATTTCATGGATGCATTGTGGGTATTGGAGCAGTGAGCTTGCTGGAAGGAGCTTCACAACATCAAGGCAACTTTGGTCGTAATCTCTTTTCATTTATCATTAATACAATAATATAGTTTCTTTCCCACTAAGGTTGTATTTATTTGATTATCTTTGTTGCATCTCTCCTTGATCAATTGTATAGCTTACACCAAATTATACTTGTTGCTTTCACCTTTGTTGTCTTGTGTCTCTTGCAGGTTCTCATACATAAGTCTTGCGTCGAAGCAGCTGGAAGATACAACTAGCAAGGACAATCGTCAATTACAAGGTATGAACTTTCGCTAATTGGTAATTTGATTATGTTAACCTAGAGAAAGTTCTATGTTTTGTATGTTGTGTATGTTTTTTTCTATTCTTGGTTTTTGAGTCTAAGGAGATCATTTTGTGTCCACACAAACCAATTTTTCCAGTTAACAATGTGGCTCTATAGCAAACCCTCCTTCATAGAAAAGTGGAGGCAAGAAACAGAGCTAGCAACACCCATCTTTGAATGATAATTTTTTGAATGAATTTTTTTTTCTATATTTGGATTCTCCATTTCCCTTTTTGGCTTTATAAGATCTTTGTTGCATATGCTTGTTTCAATTCCTTGATTTCACATGAACTTTAGAGTTTCTTTGTTGGATCTTTGTGGGTGTTGGTTAAAGGTGAGACCAACCATTGTTGGAAATTATTTCTAAAATATCCTCCATATCCCTTCCCTACTTGGACCTGAGCTAGCATGGATATATTTACTTTCTTTTATTTTCTTAGTTTTACAAGGTTCTGAAGCTTGCGATCCCCATATTTTACTTGGGTAGTTGCTTAACATTCATAAGTTTTCAATTAGTAATGTAACTGAAGGCCATATCCTTTTCGAAAATCATTCGGGTGTCCATTCTCTTATCATAATATCAATGGAGACGGATGAAATAGTAATGGTACCAAGCCAGGCATTCAAATAGAATGCAAAAATTGACTATGCCATAGAGAGGGTGTTACATTATAACAATGAAATCAATGGGGAAAATGAAGCCCCTGTTGTGGATGGAGAACAAGGAGGATGTGTGAATGGAGGTAATTTCTCTAGGTCCCAAATAGGCATTGATGGAGCCATGGAAGCTAGGATACTCTCTTCTACTCAAGATGCTTTGGAGATTCTTGAAGACCAACTCTATTTCTTGTAGGTTTGAATATAAAAAATTAAAATAATTATGAATTAGATTATTATTTGCTTTGGTATACTAGATTTCAGTTTTCTTCATAGACCACTGACGAAATATGATTTACGTAAAGAAAAGTACAAATGACTTTATTATACCAAATTGTAGTTTTCTTCCTAAAGCATTCTTTGAATCTATTTTCAGTAAAAAGCAGTAGAAGCCATGGTACCAAAAACTTAACTAGGAACCCCATTTCTCATTTTGTTCCAGTTACGATTCCCATATTGTCACTACATTGGTATTGATTGAATTCCCATTCTCATCTTGGAAGTTGGCACTACAGTATTACTGATTGGATAACTTTGAGTAAAAACCAGTAGAAGCTATCTTATCAAAAACTCAAAATGAAACCCATTTCTCATCTGGGTCCATTTCCCATGCCCATTTTGACAGTACATTAGCATAGTACTAATCAATTTTGTGCATACACACACACACACACCCTGGAATTCAATTTTCATGTTTCTGATAGCACAAACTATGGGAGAATTATGTAATTTTGGTTAAGATTGGATATATACCACTCTCACAGATGCCATTTCAATTCACCTTCACCTTCCTCCACTTTCAACTTAATTGTTCACAGAATGATCTCGCGTACCCGTGCAAGCTTTAGCATCGCCTCTTCTTCTTCTACTTCCACTAGAGGTCATTGAGTAAATAAAATTATGTGACAACCATTGAAGGGATATTGACCAATGCATTGAATGCTTGGGGGGTTGAGGCTTATGGTGGGGTTTCAATTCTTATTCATATTTGCAAATTGGGGACTCTGGATGCATGGGCCATGGTTGTCAAGGAACTCAGGAATGTGGTCGGTGTGGAAGAGATGAGGAGAACAATGGCAGAAGAAGGGGGAAATTATTGTGTTTCTCAATTTGATTTCTTTTGATATGTCATCCGCACAAGAAAATGCAATAGAATGATTGCATGCCATGGCTTCCCAAGATGAGAAAATGTGTTATATGATCGCCAGAGAAGGTGGAATTCAATCATTGTTACATATTTTAGAAGAACCCACTATGCCCAAATCTCAAGAGCTTGTCATCGGAGAAATAAATAGTCTTTATGCTTCTCTCAACACTGCTAAGGCATGTGTTTCTTCTTCAAGGTTTCTAAAGGAGTTGGATTTGTTTTTTAATAATAAGCATTTGGCAGGCCAACAACTAGATTCTTTGTCTATATGCAATCTTTCAATCAACAATGAAACCAAGAAGGCATTGGGTGAAGCATGGTGTATTCCCCCTCTGGTGAAGATGTTGGAAGGCAAGCCAAGCATATCTCAAGATATGGTTGCTCAATCACTTTCCACATTGCTCGTTGTGCAGACTAATAGGAAGGAATTCATCAAGGATGATAAGAGTGTGAACCATCTAGTGGAATTGTTGAATCCCAAAAACCAGATTGTGGCTAAAACTTTTCCCTCTCTGCATTGAGGGCTCTCCCAACCAGCAAAACCTACAAGAAGAAGATTGTCACTATTGGAGCATGCCAACATCTCTAGAATATTACAGAGATGGAGGTTGTAGGTACCAAGAATATCCTTCAAAGACTCATAAGAAGCTGGCTACGCAACATATTCAATAAGAGATGGAGAGAATAACTGATCCAACACGTACGTAAAACCCAACATCCACACCCAAACCACAAACCATAATGCTATGAATTGCAAATCCTAATGCTCTCTTATTTCAATTTCTACTCTCTTTGTACCTTCCTCTAAACTCAATTCATTTCCTTATTACCATAATTGGTGCTAACATCATCAAGTGGCATTACATAAAAAATTCTAGTATCCAACTTGTGGGTTTGATCCTTTCCCTCTACAATTACCATGTTTTATAATTTCTAAATTCTAATTGTTTGACTTTAGTCCTTGTTTCATAATCACCATTGGGTCATGAAATTACCCTAAAAACATATGCAGAATAGTGTTAATTATTAATTTGATTTGTTTAAATTTGTGCCATTTTATTCACAAGGCAAGGGTTGTCCCAGTGTTTTCACGCTTATACAATTTATAATTTAACTTATATATATATATATAAGTAACTGGAACACACACACATATATGTAAGATACTCATGCGTTGGAGCTTGAATGATCATCTGTTACAATAGAGAGAACAAGAACTCGGATCATTTTACAATGAAGTAATTTTTCTTTTATTTATAACCTTTACATCACGCCTCTTTTGAATAGTCATGATCGTTGCCTCTCCACGTCATTCCCTTTTACTTCATACCCTTTCACGGTATGCCCCTTCACGTTATGCTCTTCCACGTGATGCTCTACGTGATGCTCTTTTACGTTATTCTTTTACATTATGATCTTTTACCATCTCAAATTCATCAATATGTTGGGTAGAATGATCATACATCATAACCCAAGCATGAAGTATAGACCATCGATCAAAGTGTGAAAAAGGGAGACCGAATGGCCATCATATATTTACATGTGAAGTCCCATGGCTAGCATAAGTCATGCATCTTTCAACAAGTAAGTATGGAGAGAAATGATACCATGCAAATCTCATATGGTCATGCATATTTTGTGAGATAAGTCCATGACAATCCTCAAGTCATGTGTAGGATAGAGTGTAAGAGGTGGTTGACATACATATACCATTGTAAGATCAAGTCATGAGAATCTTCCAATTTTAATACCTTACCTCTTTCAATTTCCATTCACCTATGTTCATACACATCATAAAGTTGGTATCTACAAGACTTGAGCTAGCTCATCCTACAAGGGGTGGTCAATCCCTTGGGGATGATCAAGCTAAGTCATATTGGACTATAATTTACATATCAAGGTTCCCTCATGAAACCAATGTATTAGCTCACTCATGAACTGTGTCCATACTAGACATCTCGTGGTACCCTCGTGGAATAAATGTCTAGGACATATCGAGGTTCTCTTTTGGAGCCAATGTCTTCTCTAGGACACATCAAGGTTCCCTCATGGAACCAATGTGCCCCGAGACATATTGAGGTTTCCTTGTGAAACCAATGTCTTGGTTCCTTCATATGACCATTTGAGGCATGTTAGAATGAATTCCACATTTTCCCCTACTAGTCCACACAGGAACCTTTGAGGAGAATGTCTCACGATGTTGCCTCAAACATCAACACTCCCTCTCAACAAGGGAGACATTCTCTGCCACATCAAGCTTGTCTTGGAGTACACAAACTTTTCTCTAGACAATGGCTTGGTCAGAATGTCTACAGTATACTCATTAGTGGAAATGTACTGAAGTATAATAGCTCCTCTCTGCACCATATCTCGTATATAGTGATATTTTATCTCTATATGCTTTTATTTGTCATGATAAATTGGATTCACCGATAGTCTCATGCAAATTTGATTGTCACAGTGAATCAACGTAGGATCAAGCATCTGACCAAATAAATCTGCAAGGATCTTTCAAAGCCATACTGCTTCGCGGACTGCCACACTAGTTGCTATGTACTTCGCCTTTGTTTTACTACGTGCTACAGAATTATGCTTCCTGCTAAGCTAGGAAATCATAGCAGCACCCAAGCTAAAGAAACACTCTGAAGTTCTCTTTATATCCAATGCACTCCCTTCCCAGTCAAATTTTGTATAACCATGCAACGTTACTTCTCTACCTAAGAAGTATCTGAGCCCATACCCAACTGTACCACGTAGGTACCTCGGCACATGTTTTGCAACAACCCAGTGAAATTTCCTTGTATCACTCGTGAAATGACTCAAGGCGCTCACAAAAAAGCATATATTTATCTTGGTGTTCACCAGGTACATCAGGGACCTAATTAGTTGTTTGTACATCGTAGGGTCCACCAAATTTGAGTCTGAAGCTACCTAATTCAACTTCTTCAAATTTTATATCATGGTTGTGACCATGGAATTGCATTCCATCATCCCGAACTTCTTCGGGATCTCTATTGTATACTTTCCTTGTGAAAGGAAAATCTCATCAGATCTTTTCCACACTTTTAACCCCAAGAAGTAGTGCATTAAACCCAAGTATTTAATTTCAAACTCAGAAGTCAACTCCCTCTTACATTGAGCTATCAAGTGTTCTTCCCCAGTAAGGAACATATCATCAACATATAGTACTAGAATCATAGGTTCATCACCATCAACCTTATAGTAAATATTGGGATTCAAAATGCTTTTGGTGAATCCCAAGCTCAACAAGTATCCATCAATTCTTCAATACCATGCACGATGAGTCTGCTTAAGTCCATACAAGGATTTCTTTAGTTTGCACACATGGAACTCTTTTCCATGGATCAAAAAGCCTTGAGGTTTTTCTATGTATACTTTTTCCTCAATCATACCATTGAGAAACATAGTCTTTACATCCATCTAATGTAATTTCCAACCCATCATAGAAGCAAGAGAAATAATGGTATGAATAGAAGTATACATGGCCATAAGAGAAAATGTTTCCTCATAGTCTATTCCTTCTTTCTGAGAGAATCCATAGGCCACAAGCTTGGCTTTGTATCTATCAATGCTTCCATATGCAACATGCTTAATCTTGTAGAGCCACCTGGAAGTCACCAAATAATTTCTTTAAGGTCTTGGAACAATCTCCCATACATCGGTCTTCATGATGGATTGGTAGTCCTCCATCATGGCATATTCCCATACTAGATGATCTATAGATTCCTCAAAACTTGAAGGTTTTGCATCAGTGATGTGATTCATCAGCGCCATGTAACTGGAGAATATTTGTGTTTTCTTGCTCTCCCTAGAGGTCCCACAGGGAGAAACATGCTTCTCTACCTCTTGCAGAGTATTACAAAGTCAATATGGATTCCTTTTGATTACTGCAACATCTCTAAGCCCATCCAACGGCTCTATTGCCTCTTATAAATATTATTTCCTCTAACCATTTGAAGGGTGAATATATAGAGTAGATCAAATTGTGTCACTGGGAGAATCTTACTCCTCTTCTACAACAACATCCATGCGAGACTCTCTAGATTTTCGGAAGGTTGCCTCCTCATCGAATGTCACATCCTGACTAACCTCAATTTGTTTCTGACCAAGGATGTAGATTCGATAATCCTTCTATGTCTCATTGTATCCAACATAGGTCCCATTTATTCCAAAGGGTTCCATCTTTGATCTTTTCTCCTTGGGTACATGAATGTACACCGGGCAACCAAATACCCTCAAATGCCCTACTTTTGGCTTCACACTCTAGAGAATGTCTCTTCAAGAGTCATTTTCCCTAATATGTAGTGAGGGCTCATGTTCTAAATGTACACAACTTTATTGGTAGCTTCTTCCCATAAGAACATGGGAAATGCTTGGTCATGAATCATTTCTTTGGTTGCTTCACAGATAGATCTATTATTCCTTTCAACAACCCCAATTTTTTGACGATTGTAAGGAACTGTTAACTCCCTATTAATTATTGATTCTCAACAGAAATCATCAAAACCATGGGAAGTAAACTCTCCTCCATTATCCGACCTTAAGACCCGAATATGTCTTTATGTATGGTTCTCAACTAGAGCTCGGAATTCCTGAAATTTGCTAAAGAAATCGGTCTTGTCTTTCAAGAAATATATCCACGTCTTACAAGAGAATTCATCGATGAATATTACATAGTACAAATACCCACTTAAGGAGGAGATGGCATAGGTCCACAAACATCTGAATGAATGAGATCCAACGTGTCTTTAGATCGAGTGTCACTTCTAGTGAAAGGTCTCTTGGAATTATTTCCAAGCGCACATCCATGAAACACACCATCACGTTCCACTGAAAATTATGGAAAGCATGTAACCATCTTCCTCAGACCAAGAAGTGCTCTATAGTGTAGGTAAGCTAACCTTTGATGCAAAATATCACAAATGTTGTTGCTATTATGGACAAGATTTTGATTAGGTCATCCATTCAATTTGTACAAACCTCCCTCTCGAACACCAATTACTCTAGTTGAATCCATGTTTGAATTCCTGGACCAAACCAAAACATGTCCATCTACAAAGGAAACTCTAAAGCCTTTGTCCTCCAAGGCCAAAGTAGAAAGGAGTTTTTTCTTTAAACCTAGAAGATATAGAATATATTTCATATGAAGGACTTCTCTGGAGTCCAACTGGAATGAATTAGCACCAATGACCTTTATTACATATGTGGAGTCATCCCTAAGCTCCACAGTTTGAGAAGAGACTCTTTCTGACAAATCAGTGAGGTCACTTTGGTACCCAGTCATATGTCTAGAAGCACCATTGTCTGCCAACCAAATCTCACTACTTTTGGAGATAGATCCTGAAAGTGTTGAGATGAAATAATATTTTTTCTTGAAGTCTTCTACCATTTGATTGAGTTATGTATCGTTTGCTTTCTTATGGGGTTGGTCCCTTTTGTTTTCCACCGAATCATGTTGTTTCCCTTTTCTCTTTCCTGGTTCAGGGCAGTTAGTAGCAAAGTGACCAAACTTTTGGAAATTGTAGTATTTTACTTTTGACATATCTCTTGGCTTATGTCCCTTAGAAAAATCTTTCCTTTTTCCTTTCTTCTTTTGGTAGGGAAACTTTCCACCTTTTCATTTCTTTGCATGAGATGTATTAGAAAAATAGGATCGTGGAGCACTAAAATCAAAAAAATGCAGAAATAAAACACAGAAGACACACAATACAATAGAGACATAGATATATGTGGTTCACCCAGTGTGGGCTACATCCACCAGAGAAATTTCCAGCTCCTTCCTTTATTATTATCCAGCAAATGAAGGGATACAACCTACAACACACCTGATGTAACTTCCTCTTCTTTCCCTCACAGACTCCTCTCTCATAATACAATATTTGCAATAATACATAGCCACAATACATTTCCCTCATAAAATAAGGTTTTCTTCTACAGAAAAAACCCTAACATAACTTCTACCATCAGATCTATGACCTTATAATGAACGGTCCAGATTTACTATGAAATTACAATATACATTTACAAGGCAATTTTTCCTTCAGGGGCCCACTTGCCCCCGGACCCCACAGAGGGGGTAACCCCCCTCTGCACTCCCCCACGTGGAGGAGTGTACATTCTTCTGGGGTGTAAATTCTTCATGGGGTATAAACACAATTGAAAACAAAGACCTCTGAATCAAGAAGATAATCAGGCTCCACAACCAACAATCTCCCACTTGGAGACTGATCTCAACAACTCCACCAATGTTGTATATGTTGGACTATGATCCTTCTTAGACCTGGAAATTTTCTCATCTTCATCTTCATCTTCATGATTGAATACCAAATGAAACTGAGTAGGAACTCAGTTTCTCCCTGGTTACTCCCTTTGTTAACATGTCTACAAGATTCTGGCTAGTATGTATCTTTTCCAACTTTAAATGTCCATATTCCAAGACGTGTCATATGAAATGGTACCTGAGTTTTATATGCTTAGTATTCGAATGGAAGGTTGAGTTATTTGCAAGATGAATGGAACTCTCACTGTCACAGTACAACATGTTATTCTCCTGCTTCTTTCCCAATTCCTCCATAAACCTCTGTAACCAAATCATTTGTTTACTAGCCTCTGTAGCAGCAACATATTGTGCCTCTGTAGCAGCAACATATTGTGCCTCTATTGTTGAAAGTGCAACAACCTTTTGCAGTTTCAAAATCCAACTCACTGTTGTTCCACCTATAGTAAAAGCATACCTTGTGGTGCTCTTCATGTTATCTTTATCGCCTACCATATCTGAATCAACATATCCCTGTAGAATAGTGTATGAACCTCCAAAACATAATGCATAAGTAGAAGTACCTCTCAAATACCTAAGAATCCACTTTACTACCTCCCAATGTTCTTTACCTGGATTGTTCATATACCTTCTCACAACTCCCACTGCATGTGCAATATCTGGTCTTGTACAAACCATCACATACATCAAGCTACCAACTGTTGATGAGTAAGGGACCCTAGACATGTATTTTATCTCCTCATGTGTCTTGGGACACATTTCCTTAGTTAATTTGAAATGGTTGGACAAAGGTGTACTAACTGGTTTTGCATTCTGCATTCTAAACCTCTCCAATACCTTCTCTACGTACTCACCCTAAGATAATCTCAATTTTGTGATTTTTCCTGTTTCTTGTTATTCTCATACCAAATATTTTCTTTACAACGCCCAAATCCTTCATCACAAATGAATTAGCTAATTTCTTCTTGAGCACATTTATACTCTGCATATTAGACCCTGCAACAAGCATGTCATCTACATACAATAGCAAGATAATATGGATTCCATTTTCTAGCCTTTTAAAATAAACACAGTGATCAGAATGACATTCACTATAACCTTGTTCTGTCATAAACTTATCAAAATTCAAATACCACTACCTTGGAGCTTGCTTTAGGCCATACAAGCTCTTCTTCAACCTACATACCAAATTCTCCTTCCCTTTGACCTCATACACCTGTGGTTGTTGCATATAAATCTCTTCCTCCAAATCCCCATGGAGAAAAGTTGTTTTTACATCTAACTGTTCAAGATGCAAATCTTATACTACCACAAGACTTAAAATAGTCCTAATTGAAGTCATTTTAACAATAGGAGAAAATATTTCATCAAAATCTATCCCTTTCTTTTGTGCAAACCCATTTACAACAAGTCTAGCCTTGTACCGTTTTTTTCTTCCATCTTCTTCCTTCAATTTGTAAACCCATTTATTCTGTAATTCTCTTTTTCTTGTAGGAAACTGAACCAAATCCCAAGTCTAGTTATTTTCCATGGAATCCATTTCCTCTTTCATACCTTGCTCCCACTTATTTTTGGTGTCTACCTACATTTCCTCTTCATAACATTTTGGTTCACTAGAATCAATCAACGATAAATAATACAATAAAGGAGAGTATCGTTTAGGGGGTCTACTTAACCTGGTATATATTCTAACAAAACTTGCAGGAGTTTGAGGTACCTGTTGATCTTGTTGTTGTACATTATTATTTTTTGGTACCTTTGTAATTTCTTTTTTAGTGACTCATCAAGCACTATGTATTCTAGTTTTTCTTTTTCATGTAGCTTTCCCTACAACTGATCTTTGTACATGACCTTCTCATTGAATATGACATCTCTACTCCTAATGATTTTGTGATTTTCATAATCACATAAGCGATAACCAAAATCATTAACACCGTATCCAATAAAGGTACACTTCTTGGATTTTGCCTCAAGCTTTGTTATGTTTTCTTTATCAATATGGACAAATGCTTCACAAGTGAAAGTCTTCAAAAAAGAATAGTTTACCTTTTTACCTATCCATGAATCCTCTGGAATTCCACCATTCAAAGAGCTTGAAGGTCCTATGTTTATTAAGTAAACAACAATATCTACATCATCTTCCCAGAACTGTAAGGACAAACCAACATGCAATCGCATACTCCTTGCACGCTCCATGATCGTCATGTTCATCCTTTCTGACACACCATTTTCTTGTGGTGTTCCCAGAACTGTAAGGACAAACCAACATGCAATCTCATACTCCTTGCACGCTCCATGATCGTCATGTTCATCCTTTCTGACACACCATTTTCTTGTGGTGTTCCTAGAACTGTCTTCTCTCTACGAATCCCATGGTATGAACAGTAATCATCAAACTCCTTACTGCAGTATTCACCTCCATTGTCTGATCTGAGACACTTCAAACTTTTTCCTGTCTCATTCTCAACCAAATCTTTCCATTTCTTAAAAGTATCAAAAACATCAGATTTTTGTCGAATGCAATAAACCCAAGTTTTTCTAGTTGCATTATCAATAAAAGTAACATAATAACGAGATACACCAAGAGATGATACCTGAGCTAGACCCCATACATCCATATGCACAAGCTCTAAACTTTCACTATTCTTTTCTTTTCCGACTCTGAGAAATATGACTCTCTTTTGTTTTCCATAAACACAATGCTCACAGAAATCCAAATCAATTTGTTTAAGATCTGGCAACAAATTTATTTTGTGAAGTATCTGCATCCCCTTCTCACTCATGTTTCCAAGCCTATAATGCCACAGTGTTGTATCCACTCTTGTAGAAGCTAAAGAGATATAAGATTCAGTATTACTAGTACATAAATATAATGTACCTACCTTCTCTCCTTTTGTACCAATGATCCTTTGGTGACCTTCCACACCTTATCTGTAAATATGGATATACAACCTTCACTTGCCAACTGCCCTGTTGAAATTAGATTTTTCCTTAGATCTGGAACATGTATTACATCTTTCAACAACCATTGGATTCCATTGCTTTGCTTTATTTTTACCTTTCCCATTCCAACAATTTTGTATGGTGCATCATCACCCAAATGAACCTTTCCAAAATCACCTTGAACATAATCTAGAAAATGTTTCCTATGGGGTGTGGCATGAAATGAAACCCTTGAATCTACTACTCAAAACTCAAATATATTATCTACAAAAAGAATCAAAGCATCTTGTAACACATCACCTGTTACATTTGCTTCTCGATTTTTCTCCTGTTGTCCATCTCTTTGTTTCTTTGGAGTTCTGCAATATTTTTTCAAATGTCATTTATTCCCACAATTCTAGCACTCTATATTTCCAAATCTAGATTTGGATCTTCCCTTCCTAAAATTATCATGGTTCCTTGAGCCCTTTCCTCTATCCTTTTTTCTTCCCATGTTCTCCATGTTCAACGCATTACCTAATGTCTCACATGTTCTTTTTCGTCGCATTTCCTCACTAAGGATAACACTAACAACATTATCAAATTTTAAAGTATTTGAACTAGAGACAGAGTTACTTACAACCATGACCAACCAATTCTAGATTTATGGCATTGAGGACAATATTAGAAGAGCCCTGACCTAATCATCAAAGTCCACTTTTACATAACTTAGTTGATTAGTAACTGTATTAAATTCATTTAAATGATCTGCAACAGACCCACCTTCTAACATCTTCATATTAAATAATCTCTTCATTAGAAATACCTTATTGGACGTCGAGCATTTTTCATACAATTTAGTCAATGCATCCATCAACTCCTTTGTTGTCTTTTCTTTCAAATCATTGAAATCCAACGACGCTGCCAGGCTCAGTTGTATCATTCCTAGTGTCTTTCTATCAAGAACCTCCCATTCTTCGTCCTTCATGGTCATCGGCTTCTTTTATATTCCACCCAATGGTAGGAATAGATCCTTCTAATATAAATAATCTTCCATCAGCATCTTCCATAATTGCTAGTTTTGGCTGTTAAATTTCTCGACCCTAAAATTTCCATCTTCCGCCATTTCTCCCACTTGAATCAGGAACCCTCTTTTCCTGCGAGTTACCTTTTGCTCTGATACCAATTGTTAGAAAAACAGGATCGTTGAGAAATAAAATAAAACAAATGCGGAAATAAAACACAGAAGATACACAATATAATAGAGACACAGATATACGTGGTTCACCCAGTGTGGGCTATGTCCACCAGATAAATTGCCAGGTCCTTCCTTTATTATTATCCGGCAAATGAAGGGATACAACCTACAACACACCCAATGTAACTTCATCTTCTTTCTCTCACAGTCTCCTCTCTCATAATACAATAATCTGAATAATACATAGCCACAATACATTTCCCTCATAAAAGAGGGTCGCCTTATAGGGAAAAAAACCATAACATAACTTCCACCATCATATCTGTGACCTTAAAATGAACGATCTAGATTTACTATGAAATTACAATATACATTTACAAGACAACTTTTCCATTGGGGGCTTGGCCCCTGAACCCCCGCCGGGGGCCTTCTTGCCCCTGGACCCCGCAGAGGGGGTAACCCCCCTCTGCACTACCCCGCGTGGAGGAGTGTACATTCTTTCAAGGTGTAAATTCTTCATGGGGGTATAAACATGGCTAGAAACAAATACGTTTAAATCAGGAAGATAATTAGGCTCCACAACCAACAAGCAGCAATAACATGACTTTCTTCTTTTAGGGAATCACTTATAGATAAGATTATTCCTTCTTCTTAAATACAATCATTCCACAATCATTCAAAGAATGGTTGATTTTATCGAGCATTGACACCTTGAATGAATTGTTCCCATGATCTGGGAAGACCATTGAGAGTCGTAGCAACAATCTCGTCATCGTCTACTGCTTTGTCAATGGTTATGAGATTATATCTTAACTACGAGATCTTCATGAAAAAGGTTGTGATAGTATCATCCTTCGTCATCTTGAGGTTACAAAGTTGTGACTGCAGTTCTCTTTTCCTACTAAGGTTATTTGTCTCAAATATACTTGTCAAGGAATCATAAAGGTCATGATAGTGTCATCCTTCATCTTCTTGAGGTTATGAAGTTGTGACTGTAGTGTTCTTTTCCTACTAGGGTTCTTTGTGTCAAATATACTTGTCAAGGAATCATAGATCTCTTTGGTTGTCTTCTTCTAAGATATATGAGAGAGAAAGTGATATTTCACTAAGTCAATCATGATTCATTTTTCCTTTTCTAGGTTCTTTTTGTATGTTGTTTTTCCAACATCATCTGTAGGTGTGACAATCTCATTCTTAACATAGTCGTCCAGATCATTTTCTTCCAGAATATTGTTAATCCTAATCTTCCATCATTTGAATTTCATGGCTCCATCAAGCCTATCTTCAGCTCTGAGGGTCCTGTGTGTAGTTACCATATTGAACTAGATGTCAAGCAACGATCTCATAAATACTACAGTGAATGTGCCCTGATATACTGCAAGGATCTGCGAGCTTCAATATCTTGACAATTTAGCTCTTCTTAACCTCGACGCTCTGATACCATGTTAAATTTCTTTGTAGAACAATTATTTACAATTTAATATATATATATATAGATAGATAGATAGATAGATGTAGTATAAACAAAACACAAAAGAACTCATATCTTTCTTACAAGGTATACTTTTAATTCAATAAAGAATACAACAAGTATTGGACCACTGTAACTGGAACAAATATATATATATATATATGGACCTGCTGGCATTGTTTGTACTTAACATTGGCTTTCTGCAAAATCTCATGGACCTGTTGGCGTATGTGCTAAATCCACTCAATGAATCTGGTGGCTGTGCCGGTCTCACACTGAACATGGGAAGAGTATGTATGTGTGGTTGCAAGAGGTAGTGCAACATCAATGGGACCCAAGGGTTGGAATTCCAGCCCCACCTGAAATGGGCTATGGTTGGTGGAGCTATGGAGAGCCATGTTGTAATTGTGTTGAACATAGGGGAGACTCTCATCCCATGTACGTGAATACTTAGAGTTGTACATGAACAATATGTGCACAATCATCTGATTGACGACCTTTGTTTGGTCGTCGGTTTAGGGGTGGAAATCAGTGGATTTAGTGAGCTTAGTGTCCAATAGTGACCATAGACTCGACCAAAATGTGTTGAGGAACATGTTGTCCTAGTCGGAGATGAAGGTCTGTGGTATCCCAAATTGGACCCACACTTGTTCGAAGAAGAGCTTGGCAATATATGTCGTTGTGATGTTCTTCTTGCAAGCTATGAGAATAACCATATTTGAAAACCAAACAACGACCACAAATACACAATCATTGCCTTACTTGGTGGATGGAAGGCCAGACATGTAATCCATCGAGATGGATTCCCAAGGCTTCTCAGGAGTAGGAAGAGGGGTGTATAAGCCTTTATTCTTAATGGTTCGCTTGGCAATGGCATAGGCAGTGCAAGATATGATATACTTGTTGACGTCCTGTCGAAGTTTTTGCCAATAAAAATGTTTATGTAGAACGACCACAATTTTCTCTATGCCAAAATGTCCTTCCATCCAACTATAGTGGGTTTCCCAAATAATCTTTTCACGCTCACTTGCAGGAACACGGATATGTCCCATATGGCATAACAATCTGTCTTGAATGTGAAAATTGGTGACATTTGTGCATGTACACAAGAGCTCATAGGTTGGGGCGAAGTCTGGATCTTGTTGATAAAGTTGGGGCCACTCCGATGCATCATGTCCACATGAATGGAGCACAGTGGTGAGAGCAGCCCCGAGAGGTCGACTGAGGAAGTTAGTGACATGATTTGTGCTCCCTATCTGATACTTGATGCTGAGATGGAACTGTTGCAGGTAGGTGGACCACTTTTGATGGTGGTCGTTTTGCAACTTCCCATGTGTCTGTATGAACTACAAAGGCTTGTCATCAGTGTGGATGATCATCTCCTTTCCCATAATGTAATGTTTCCATTGACAATAGGCTTGTACAATGGAATACATTTCCTTGTCATAGGTGGGGTATTTCTGGATAGTATCTGAGAGTGTCTCACTATAGTATGTCACTGAATGATCGTGTTGAGTGAGAACTGTGCCTACAACATAGTCAGATGCATCGGTCTCAATATCGAATGATTGTTGCATATTGGGCAAGGAGAGTATTAGAGTTGAGCATAAGAGATGCTTCAGATCAACAAATTCTCATTGTTGTTCCTTCCCCACACAAAATTTTCCCTTCCACCACCCTTGATCACTTGGATGAAGGCCCATGAAATATGGGAGAATCCCAACATGAACCGTCAGTAGAAGTTGACTAGTCCCAAGAAGCTATAAAGCTCGGTTAGTGTGGTCGAGGTTGGCCAATCACGAATGACTTGGATCTTAGTTGGATCAACATGTACCCCATGCTCATCAACAATGTATCCCAAGTATTGGACCCTGTTCATGCCAAAGGAGCATTTTTCCAAGTTGGCATAGAGATTGTGTTGTCGCAGAGTGCTCAAAACCTGTTGAATATGTTGCATGTGCTCCTCCCAAGTTCTGTTGAAGATGAGGATTTCATTCAAATATACCACCACAAAAGAGTTGGTGAAGGGTCTCAATACATCATCCATCAACCTCATAAAATAGGTTGGTGCATTTTCTAAGACAAAGGGAATGACCAACCATTCAAAGAGACCTTCTTTAGATATGAAATATGTCTTCCATACATCAATTGCTTCGATGGGAAACTAGTGGTAGCCATACTTTAGGTCAATCTTGTTGAATAACTTTGCCCCCTTGAGTTGGTCAAGAAGGTCATCAATCCTGGGAATTAGGTATCAATTCCTGACTGTGATTTTGTTTAATGCTTTGTAATCAATGCAGAGTCGCCAGGTCCCATCCTTCTTATGCACCAGTACAATTGGGTTTCTTCAAGGGGAGGAGTTGGGTCTTATGAAGGGATGATTTTAGGGGCTATATTTCACTCATGGGCTAATTTTCCATGGTTTTTCAAAAAACGAGATTCGCTATTTTAAAAATGATTCTCCCAAATTCTACAGGATAAAATTATTTTACCTTAAAAATCGCCAAAATTTTATAAAAAATATATAAAATACTTAGAAATTTGAATATTTAAAAAACAATATCGCTGAACATTTATAGTTGACATATGAAGGATTAATAATATTCTCCAAAGTTTCTACATTTTAAAATAAATTTCCATCCTTAAAATCATCCCTGGTTTGATGTGCCTCTTTTGAAGAAGCTCTTGGATCTGATGTTTGGTTTCGTCATTTTCCATCAGTGAGCGACGATAGACTGGTCCATTAGGAAGAGGTGCATTGGGGGTGAGATCAATTGGATGCTTGACTTGGCAGTGCGTCGGTACCCCGGTGGGGGAGGACAAGATGTATTTGTACTATTCCACGAACTTGTCCAATTGCTTCTGCTACAAGGAGAGGTTCAGTGTAGAGGCCACAGATGTGGAAGTGACCTTCTGCTTACTGTGAGCACAAATAACAAAGAATAAAAACTTCTCGATCTGTGAAATGACCTTACTGCATTTCTTAGTAGAGATTAAAGCAATAGCGGTAGGTGGTGCTACCTCTGGTATCCTATACAATTGTCTATTCAAAGTAATAATAACACTAAGGGGTCTAGACTCATACACAACATGATGCTTCCACAAATATGGTTGTCCTAAAAGAACATCACAAACTTCAAGGGGAAAAACATGACACAATACCCCATATTTGAAAGGCTTAATGTCATAGGGAAGATGGAACTGTTGGATGACACGGAGATCTCTTCCTTGGAGAAGCCAGGAAATGGTGTAGGGTTGCAAGTGTAATTTCATTGGAAGGTCCAGCCGCTTGATGAACTCTGTTGCGATCAGGTTCTTCTGACTACCACTATCGACAATGAAATGAAGCGGAGCCCCCTTTACCCGCATATGTGAGTGAAAGAGGCATTCCCCTTCCTCTGGTTCTTTTGGTTCGCTTGGCTGGAATTTGGTGGTAGCGACACTCGCACTGGGTTCAACATCGATAATAAACTTCCCTCCTTCTGGATTTGATTCAGAGTCCGAATCGGCCTCTGACACAGGATCCTTCATCTCGGCCACGAGTGAATGCTTGGAGCGACATTCTTCAGTGTTGTGCCAAGGGATTTTATGGTATTCACACCATTTTCCTGTGTCCTTCTTTGTCTTCTCATTGCCCTTCTTGTGTTCCATCTTGGACTGGTTTTTCTGAGAGAGCCCATCTTTTATCTGTCCCTTGTTTTGTGGGTTGGGGCCACCTTTTCCCTGCTTCAGTTGTGAGGATTTTTCAGATCCAAACTCTTGCCTCTTCTGCTTAAATTTTTGCTCGATCTTGACAACATATCTATAATCTGTACCGAGTGAGGCGATGTACAGAAACTCCATTTTTGTTTGAATGTATCTATGCAAACAACCGTGGTATTTGAGCACTAGATATCGTTTAGAGTCTTTAATACCCAATTTGGTGCGTAGGGTATGGAAAATATTGGTGMAATATGGTATTGTCTGGTCCCTTTCTTGATGCAGGGTGGTCAATGTGGTGTATTGGTCCTCATAGCTTCCAACAWCATAGTATTGTTCTTTAATGGCATCCCGGAAGGAATCCCATCTAGGGGAAACCAAAAATATTGTAGATTTCTCTATGGCCCTTTGCTAAAAGTAAGTATCCCACCAATCCTTAACATGGGGGATGGCCTTGAGGAGTGTGAAAGTAAGATTTTCCCTATCAAAAAAATTATGGACCGAAAAATACCCTTCGATTATATTCAACCATTTATCTATAGCATCTGCATCTATCAATCCTTCAAATAATGGAATATCAAAATTTACATGTACCTCAAAGGGGGTTGCATGGCCTCTTAATGAAGATGCTTCTCCTGTGGGTAGTCGCCGAAGGATCTGAGCAAAGTTTTCTATCATTTTGTTCATTTGTCATGCAAGGGCTTCCTCGAGCAACATTTTAAAAGGATCTCATGCTCCATCATCTTTCTTTTCATCCCCCATGGGTTTTTTTCAGGCTCGGCGCGACCGATATTGCAAAGGCTCGATTGGTTCAAGTCCCAACTTCTTGTACCCATATCTTGTTAGGGACATGCACGAAGAAAAATAAATGAAGAGCAGACTGCTATGATACCACTGATCCAGATTTAGGAGTGGAATGAACTGATTAACAAACCGAATACAATAAACATAGAGATATGAAGAAAAACACAGATATCCAATGAAAAATATCTTATATTGAATAGATGAAATAGCCTAAAACTGTAAAACTACACAACTGAAATACTTGCTTGAATGGTGGTGGCTATCTCTGAGAAGTGATGTGGCTTCTACGTGCATCCGTCTGAGCAGAAAGATTATAATGAGGCTCCAAAGGCCTTTCTAACAATACTCATGAATTCCAAAAGCATAGACATCCAAAAACCTAACCCTAGGAGATGAAACTCCAAAAGTCATGTGGGCCCCTATGGGTAAGTTGGTACCTCAACTTCTCGGGGTCGTAAATTTTGCATACGACTTCCATTTTAGGCACGTGATAGCCTGTTGGAAATATATTTTTGAGAACCACGCATAACACCATTAAACTCTGACTATGTCTACAATTTGATTGTGGCGAGCCAAAAAACACTTTTTAGGGCCACAAAATGGCCCAGGAAGTACAACAAGATGTGCTAACATGAAAACATACAAAATAAGCCAGTTGGATTAGGTGGGAGGCCACTAGTATCCACCTAGAATATGTGTAGGGCTTCAGACAACCCCATAAGTGTAGAACCCACAATTACAAAGAAGTACAGAAGAACGTGTTGAACTAAAAATTGTCAAGAGGAGCCAATTAGAATAGGTTGGTGGCCACCAATATCCACCTGGATCACTCAAATGCTTTATCAAAATTCAGTAAGGCTAATATGGGTGCCTCAGTTACCTTCTTCTTCAAAAACTTAAAAATTTCCTCATCTTCCTTGGTCCACATGAATCTCTTGCCTCAGGTGCAATCTGTTATGGATCCTACAATACTGCTAAAATTTTAAATAATCTTTCTGTAAAAGGTGCCCATCCCATGAAAACTTCTTACCTCTATGATGCTCTTGGGACTAGGCCACTCCAAAATTGCTCTGACCTTCTATGAATCCATGTTGACTCCCTATGATACCAAATGATGTAGCCAAATCCTGAGATTCATTCACATGATCAAAGTGTCGAAAAAGTGTCTAGACGGCATGGAAGTGAACTCTTCGAGACGCAACTCCCTATAAAATTTCATCCCAAATGGATAACCGAGTCAAAAGTTATGACCCTCAAAAAATCCCCAAAAAATCTCTGCATCATTCTCCTTGTTAAAATAATTAAAAAGTACCTAGGCAAGTGTTTCTCATCACCCAAGCCCCTAAGGGGTGAGAAAGTGCCTAATGTGGACCCTAGTCATTTAATTTGTGAGATGCAAATTAAAAGGTGGCTTTTTGAGACTTAGGGAAAGTGGGTGAATAAAGTGATTTTATCCCCACCGTTGATATCGTCTAATCTCAACCCTTAGATGAGATGACTCTTGAGATTCTCTCATGAGGTCGATTAGGGTAAGGAGGGCGCACCCATTGTTGGTTGTTGAAACGTTTTTGAGAGAGAGAGAGAGCATATTTTCAATTTTCAGGAAGAGGCCATTTCTGCAAAATTAGGGCATGCATTCCAAGGCTAGAAACTAGCACGAAAATTGAGGCAGGAGGTACAACATATACAACAAGTCATAAAGTACAGATTTCAGGGTTCGTACAACCTTTTGTTGGCACATAAATCAAGGAATAGGAGCATCATTAAATTATGTCTGTACAGTATGGATTTCACAGTCCATACGACTGAGTTTTTGGCACAGTTTTCAAGGAGGTAAAGTCAGTCATATACAGGCCGTACCGTATGGATTTTTACAGGCCGTACAGTCACTTTGCTACATAGAAATTGAGGATATTTGTTGTGTGTGTTTTATGGAATTTTGACATGCTTTTCTAGAAGGCATTACAGTCATTAAATACCCATAAATTTGTTTCTATTGTTGGCACAAATTTCAAGGCATCTATACAACCAGTTAGAGGCACAAATATCGAGGAGCAGACTTGTACTTTGGTGCAAAAAAATATAGAAAGAATTTTGAGGAGTTTGGCTCAGAACTTATGTGAAGACTTGGCATGGTTATTGAGATAAGTTTTTCATTAAATTTCTGAAGATGAATATGTTGTACCAGAATTTATCTGAAGCTCACAAATAATAAAAACTCCCTCTCTCACTAGTTTTCCCCTTGTGGGTTTTTCCAGGGTCACTATTAGACCAAAAATCATTGTGTCAGGGTTTTTCTAAGTTTTTATGTGCTACTGATATATTTTATTTCTGCATTAAAACAATTTTCAGAATCCTCATGTTTCAGTTCTAAAAATTTAGTTTATGCTGAGTTTAATTGGTTGTCATAAATCTCGGTTTGGGCATTAAACATTGGCTAAAAAATCAGCAAGACTGAAACTGGGTTGGGATCTAAAATTCTACATGGTATCAGAGATGAGTTAAGAGAAGAAAAAATATTTTAGCAAGTTAGAAAACTGGGACAACAGTCACTTCACCGGACAGAACTTTGAATTTTTCATTTTCAGCAAAAAGGGGTCAATGGCTATAGGTTTGAGAGTTGAGGATAAACTTGATGGGGCAACAAACTTTGGTGCTTGGAAGGAGAGGATGATCTTGATGTTGCAAGAAAATGAGTTGTGGGACATTGTTGAAAATACCACAACACATCATGTGGTTGTACCTATTGATGTTACTCTTCTTGCAGCATACACTAAGAAGAGTATCAAGGCTAAGAGGATTATTCTTTATGCCATCAAGGACCATTTGATTCCTCACTTGATGGGGAAGGAAAATTCCTATGAGATGTGGGAGTCTTTGATGAAGTTGTACTAGAGTACAAATGAAAACCAGAAGATGGTTTTGAGGGAAAAACTAAAGAGAATTAAAATGACCAAGGCTGAAAATGTGGTCACATTTCTTACCAAGTTGACATAGGTGAGAGATGAGGTTGGAGCTGTGGGGGAGGCCATAGTTGACAGTGAGCTTGTGAGGACGGCATTGAATGGAGTTTCCAAACAATGGACTATTTTTGTAGAGGGCACTGTGGCTAGGGAGAATCTTCCCAATTGGGAACGTCTTTGGGATGACTTTGTTTAGGAGGAGACCCTAAGAGGTTATGTACATGGCAGTTCATCTACAGGTCATGATGAGGAGAATGTGGATCTTGCTGCCAACAGTAAGAATAAATTCAGAAAGGGTCCTAAGGGAGGAAACAAACCAAAGGGTGAAGGGAAGAAGGACATGAGAAAATTCAAGTGTTTTGCATGCCACAATTTTGGGCACTATGTAGTTCAGTGTCCTAACAAGAAGAAGAAACAAACATCATCTTCAGTAGAGGTGGAATAGTTCTCCAACATGTTTGACAAGGATTTTTCCTTTGTTGTGTGTCTTTCCATGAGGACCACTCATTCAGATATCTGGTATATTGATAGTGGGGCCTCTCGCCATATGACAGGGGTTCATGAGCACTTGACAGATCTTACTCAGATATGTGATGTTGAGGTGGGGCTTGGAGATGACCAGGTGGTAAAGGCAGTTGGTTGTGGGATTGTATCATTTCAAAGGGAGTCTTTGCCTCCCATGCTGTTGAGAGAGGTCCTATATGTTACGAGCTTGAAGAAGAACTTAGTATCAATTTCTTCTATTGAGGAGAGGGGCTATGAGGTCTTGTTTCATGATGGGAAGGTGCTCCTTTTCCCCAAGGGGTCCAGTATCACTTCGGCCAAAGTGATTGGGACTCGACATGAGAAGATATACAAGCTCATGTTTTAGCTAGCGAGAACATTGTTTCATTCTACCAGCAACACTGACTTATGTGAGCTATGGCACAAGAGGATGGCACATTTGCACCATGGGGATTTGAGAGTACTAAGGAAGATTGTGACTGGAGTTCCATATTTCAGTACAGAGCACCAAGAGTTGTGTAAGGGGTGTGCTTTGGTAAAGTACACCAAGGCTGTTTTTCCTAGCAGTGACAGTAGAGAAGTAGGTATCCTTGATCTCATTCATTTAGATGTGTGTGGCCCAATGTCTTCGGCATCGTTGACTGGTTTTCTAAACTATGTTATATTCATTGATGAATTCTCACGGAAGTCTTGGATTTTCTTCATGAATACCAAAGGACATGTCTTCAGTTGGTTCCAATATTTCAAAGCTCTTGTGGAGAACCAAATAGGGAAGAAAATCAGAGTTCTGAGGATAGACAATGGGGTCCAGTATACCTCCAAGGAGTTCATGGAATTATGTGCAAGAGAGGGCATCAGGAGAGAGTTGATTGTTCCTTACAACCCACAACAGAATGGGGTTGTTGAGAGAAATAACAGGGCCATTGTTTTGGTTGTGAGAGCCATGCTACATGATCAGGGGTTGCCACTATTTCTTTGGGCTAAGGCATGCTACACTGCAATTTATCTACAGAACAGGAGTCCACACAAGGAAGTGTGGAGCATGGCTCCTGAGGAGGCTTTTTCTGGGAAGAAGCCTGAGGTGGGGAACTTTCAGATTTTTGGGTGGATCACATATTCACATGTCCCTTCTGAGAAGAGGACAAAGCTAGAGCCCATGGCAGAGAGAGGGATATTTGTTGGTTACACCGAGACTTCAAAGGCTTTCCCTATATACCTTCCGTCCTTGAGGAATACTATCTTGAGGAGGGATGTTAGATTTTAGAAGGACAGAGCCTTTAGGAAGTCACAAGGGACAGATTGGGGTGAGTAGTCTTCACCTCAGATTCAGGTGAGTCCGCAGTAGACTACAGTGACACAAATTTTGAAGCCACCAGTTTCGGTGATGATTGGTCCATAGGTGACAGGGCCACATATGTCAAGTTTGCAGGTTACTGGTCCACAGGGTTCAGGATCGAGTACTTCAGGGTCTACTTCAAGATCACAGTCTTCAGAAGATGGGGTTTATATGGGAGAGTCCCCTCCACGGGACACTACTTTAGAGAATAGGAAGCCTAAGTGGCTTCAGGATAATTTGAGGGAGGCACAGGGTTCAGTGGGGAATCCCAAACAGGCAGTGAGGGAGAGTAAACCTCCCAAGAGGTTTTGCAGCTACATCACGATGGTGAGAAGTATTAGGGAGTCTGAGCCTTCCACTTTTGAGGAGGCTCCTGGTAGACAGGTTTGGAGAGATGCCATGATGGAAGAGTACAATTCCATCATGAAGAATGATGTCTGGGAAGTTTTTCCTAGACCTGAGGGGAAGTCAGTGGTGACTTCCAAGTGGCTCTATAAACTCAAGCATGTTGCAGATGGAAGCATTGAGAAGTACAAAGCTCATTTTGTGTCTTGGGGTTTCTCATAGGTTGAGGGAGTCAATTATGATGAGACCTTTGCATCGGTTTCTAGATATACCTCGATCAGGGCATTGATTTCCATTACAGCAGAGATGGGTTGGAAGATCCACCAGATGGATGTGAAGACCACATTTCTGAATGGTCTTATACAGGAGAAGGTATATATTGAGAAGCCTTTGGGATTTGAGGTGCATGGGAGAGAGTCTCATGTGTGTATACTGAAGAAGGCATTGTACGGGCTGAAACAAGCTCCCAAAGCTTAGTATTCGAGGATTCATGCCTATTTACAACAGTTGGGCTTTGAGAAGAGTGAGGCACATCCCAACCTATACTTCATTGTGGTTGGAGAGGATCCTCTCATTCTCTTACTATATGTGGATGATCTTTTCACTACAGGGGTAGAGAGACTCATCACTAACTGCAAGGAGAGCCTTGCTTCATAGTTTGAAATGACTGATATTGGATTGATGCACTACTTTTTGGGATTCCTGGGACAGGGGAAGTATGTGTGTGATATTTTGAGGATATTTCAGATGGAGGATAGTAGGGCCATGACCACTCTTATGATTACCAACTGGAAGAAGCTCCATGCTTCTGAGTCACAGTTGGTGGATTCCACTTAATATCGTCAGTTAATCAGGTCATTGATGTATTTGGTCAATACCAGGCTAGATATTTGTTTTGTTGTCAACACTCTCAGTCAGTTCATGGTGGAGCCTAGGAGAGTGCACTGGGTGGAAAAAAAACATGTGATCAGGTATCTTTGTGGTACGGTAGATTATGGTCGGGACTATCAAAGAGGAGATGAAGTTCGTCTAGTTGGCTATACAGATTCATATTGGGCAGGATGTGTCAGTGACATGAAGAGTACTCCAGGGTGTTGTTTCGGATTGGGCTCAGTAGTTGTATCTTGGTTTAGTCGGAAGAAAAAGTCAGGGGCATTGAGTTCTGCAGAGGCTGAGTATATGGCAGCCAGTCAATCCATATGTGAGGCCCTTTGGCTTCGCAAGTTGTTGGTGGGATTGTTTGGTGTGCAGTTGAGGCCTACCTTGATTTACTGTGATAATCAGAGTTGCATTAAACTCTCGGAGAATCCATATTTTCATGACAGGTCTAAGCATATCGAGATTCGTTATCACTTCATCTGTGACTATGTTCAGAGAGGAGCAATGGAGCTACAATACATATCTACGAATGAGCAAGTTGCAGACATACTCACCAAAGCATTGGTCAGAGACAAGTTTTTATTTTTCAGAGACAAGCTTGGANAGATTCGTTATCACTTCATCTGTGACTATGTTCAGAGAGGAGCAATGGAGCTACAATACATATCTACGAATGAGCAAGTTGCAGACATACTCACCAAAGCATTGGTC
Source organism: Picea sitchensis (assembly GCA_010110895.2). Taxonomy (NCBI): domain Eukaryota; kingdom Viridiplantae; phylum Streptophyta; class Pinopsida; order Pinales; family Pinaceae; genus Picea; species Picea sitchensis. The sequence continues at coordinate 185,741 of SNQJ01S0012304.1, forward strand.
AGAGACAAGTTTTTATTTTTCAGAGACAAGCTTGGAGTGGTGAGTAACACTTTCCTTAGTAAGAGGGAGTGTTAAAAATAATTTAAAAGTACCTAGGCAAGTGTTTATCATCACCTAAGCACCTAAGGGATGAGAAAGTGCCTAATGTGAACCCTAGTCATTTACTTTGTGAGATGCAAATTAAAAGGTGACCTTTTGAGACTTAGGGAAAGTGGGTGAATAAAGTGATTGTATCCCCACCATTGATCTTGTCTAATATCAATCGTTAGATTATATGACTCTTGAGATTCCCTCATGAGGTCGATTAGGGTAAGGAGGGTGCACCCATTGTTGGTTGTTGAAATGTTTTTGAGAGAGAGAAAGAGCGGATTTTCAAGCTTGAGGAAGACGTCATTTTTGTAGAGCTAGGGCATGCATTATAAGGTTGGAAACTAGAATGAAAATTGAGGCAGGAGGTACAACATATATAACAGGTCGTACAGTATGGATTTCGGGGTCCATACAGCCTTTTGTTGGCACATAAATCGAGGAACAGGAGAAACATTAAATTATGTTCGTACAATATGGATTTCACAGTTCGTACGAATGAGTTTTTGTCACTTTTTTCAAGGAGGTACAGTCAGCCATACACATGCTGTACCGTACAGATTTTTACAGTCCGTACAGTCACTTTGCTGCACATAAAACGAGAAGACTTGTTGTGTGTTTTTTTTTAAAGTTTGACATGATTTTCTAGGAGGACGTACAATCATTAAATACCCAATTTTTTTCTTCTATTGTTGGCATGAATTTCGAGGCAACTGTACATCCAGTTAGAGGCACAAATATCGAGGATCAGGCATGTACTTTGGTGCAGAAAATTCTGGAAATAATTTTGAGGAGTTTGGCTCAGAACTTGTGTGAAGACTTAGCACGGTTATCGAGATAAGTTTGTCATTAAATTTCTGAAGATGAATATGTTGTAACATAATTTCTCTGAAACTCACAAATAATAAAAACTCCCTCTCTCACTCGTTTTCCCCTTGTGGGTTTTTCCAGGGTCATTGTTAGACCAAAAATCATTGTTAGACCAAAAATCATTGTGTCATTTTCTGAATTTTTATGTGTTGCTGATATATTTTATTTCTGCATTAAAATGATGTTCAGAATTCTCATGTTTCAGTTCTGAAAATTTATTTTATGTTGAGTTTAATTGGTTGTCATAAATCTGGGTTTGGGCATTAAACATTGGTTGAAAAATCAGCGAGACTGAAACTGGGTTGGGGTCTGAAATTCTACACTCCTCTGGTTGAAAACTGTTGGGTATGTGTTATATTATTTTCATGAGTAATAATGTATGCGTTGCACCGGACGTGTAGGGGGGTTAGAGGGGGCTGCAGGGGCAGCGCCCCCAAAATAAAAAAGTTTGCCTCGGGAAACATGTCACATATTTAGGTGGTTTTTCGGCACATGTTTTTTTGCCGATGGTTTTCTATTTTCGGTTAAGGAATTAGGGTTGTTGACTAATCCAGGTCATTGGGTTAGGGTTTTGGATGCTACTGGATCCTATTTGTATATTGTATTGTAAAAAATGTATCATGATGAATGAATATACAATATGTTGGTTTTCCCGGTTTGGGTTTCCAGGGGAAAAATCTATGTGTAATGTTTGTATTTTCCATTGTATCTTTTCTATTCATTTACTTAAAATCTGTTTGCACTAAATATTGTACAAGGTTAAAATCTACAAAAATAACGCAACTCCTGCAAGTTATTATCTTCAAATTGTTGCCATTTAATGGGATCTAGGTTTAGTAAGTCACCCTTTGTAATCCACGTACTCTCTATTGGTGCTACACCTTCCCACTGGACCATATATCGGTTGTATTGGCCTTGTCGAGTATGAAGGTTCTTCTTATCTAAAATGTGTGCAATATTTTTATTTTTCTTGCTTGGAATGGCATGTTTCCAATCCACCTTTGCCTCACTGTCATCATCCAGATCATCCCCATGGAAGATATACAAATCTGAAATGTTAAACAAAGGGGACATATTGATGTCAGCTGGTAAATCGACTATATAAGCATTGTCATTTATTTTCTTGAGAATCTTGCATGGACCAATTTTCTTATACTTCAATTTGTGGTAGGTTCCTCGAGGAAACCGCTCCTATAAATAAACCATCACCAAATCACCTTCATTGAATACCTGGTATCATCAGTGAGCATCTTTGATAAAAAAAAATATGTTCATTATTGGCCTGCAATTTTTGTCTCACATGTTGCTGCAACTATTGAATGTGTTTTGCAAATGCTTCCCCATCATCATTGATCCTATCCCCAAGTGGTAGTTGCACCAAATCTAGTACACCCATAAGGTTTCTACCATAAACAACCTAAAATGTAGATTTACCTGTAGATCTAAGCATTGAACTATTGGAGGAAAATTATGCTTGAGGTAAAGCCAAATCCCATTGCTTGGGCTTCTCTCCAACAATCCTCTATAAAAGGTTTCCCAAAATATGATTTACCACCTCAGTTTTCCCATCTGTTTGGGGGTGATATTTTTGTCTCACATGTTGCTGCAACTATTGAATGTGTTCTGCAAATGCTTCCCCATCATCATTGATCATATCCCCAAGTGGTAGTTGCACCAAATCTAGTACACCCATAGGGTTTCTACCATAAACAACCTGAAATGTAGATTTACCTGTAGATCTAAGCATTGAAATATTGGAGGAAAATTATGATTGAGGTAAAGCCAAATCCCACTTCTTGGGCTTCTCTCCAACAATCCTCCGTAAAAGGTTTCCCAAACTCTGATTTACCACCTCATTTTTCCCATCTGTTTGGGGGTGATAGGCACTGTTGAACTATAATTTTGTCCCCATTTTCTTCCATAAAGTTCTCCAAAAATGACCTAAGAACCGAGTATCTCTATCAGAGGTAATAGTTTTTGGAACCCCATGCAATCTAAAAACTTCTGAAAAAAAACAATTTTCCCACCCGCGATGCATCACTAGTTTTCTTGCAAGCAATGAAATGAGCCATTTTAGGGAACCTAACAACAACAAGAAAAATAGAATCATTACCTCACTTTGTGTTTGGGAGCCCCTTCACAAATTTCATTCTTAGATATGTCCATGGACCTGTGGGCACTGGTAGTGGCATATACAACCCTTTGTTTTGTGAGTGTCCTTTAGATATTTGACAAATTCGACATCGTGCCACATACATGGTTATAGATTTTTTTCATCTTCGGCTAGTAATACTTATCTTCGGTTGAGGATAGTGTCTTATCCTTTCCAAAATGTCCTTCCAAACCACTACTGTGAAGGTATCTGATAATATTTTCCCTCATTGAACCAATTGGGATGCATATTTGTTTTCCTTTGAGGAGGTAGCCATCTTTCATAAAATATTCACCCTGATTAAGATCCATCTTCCCAACGACTAGATTCTTCAACTTTTCCACAATCTCTCGAAAATCATTATCAAATGCATAGAGATCCTTTAATGCAGTAAACCCAATTACTTGATTTTCCATGGTTGTCAAAAGAACAGTGTGTCGACTCAAAGCATATGCAACTTGATTATGTCATCTTGATTTGTGCTTCAAAACAAAGTTGTATCTTTGTAAGAAATAGACCCATTTTGCATGTCTAATGTTCAATTTCTTATATGTGTTTACATATTTTAATGCAATATGATCGGTAAATAACACAAACTCCTTCGGCACTAGATAAGGCCTCCAATGTCGCAATGCTTTCACAATTGCATAAAATCCTACATCATATGTGGAGTAGTTCTTTCTTACCTCATTCAATTTTTCACTAAAGAATGCAAGTGGTCTACCTACTTGGCTAAGTACATCTCCAATGCCTACATGTGAAGCATCACAATCTACCTCAAACACTTTATCAAAATTCGGTAAGGCTAATATGGGTGCCTCAGTTACCTTCTTCTTCATAATATTAAAACTTCCTTCAACTTCCTTGGTCCACATGAATGTCTTGCATCTGGTGCAATCTATTATGGGTGCTACAATACTGCTAAAATTTCGAATAATTTTTTTGTAAAAGGTGGTCAGACCATGAAAACCTCTTACCTATGTAATTCGCTTGGGACTAGGCCACTCCAAAATTTCTCTGACCTTCTCTGAATCCATCTTGACTCCCTCTAATACCAAATGATGTAGCCAAATCCTAAGATTCATTGACAATATAAAAGTCTCGAAAAAGTGTCCAATTGGGTAGATCCAATCGACACAAAAGTGAAATCTTCAAGACAAAACTCCCCATTAAATTTCATCCCAAACGGATAACTGAGTCAAAAGTTATGATCCTCGGAAAATCCCCGAAAAATCTCTACATCATTCTCCTATGGACGAAAAGAATGCAACTCCTGCAAGTTACTGTCTTCAAACTGTTTCCATTTAATGGGATCTAGGTTCAGTAAGTCATCCTCTGTAATCTACGTACTCTCTGTTGATGCTACGCCTTCCTACTGGACCAGATATCGATTGTATTGGCCTTGTTGAATATGAAGGGTCTTCTTATCTAAAATATGTGCAATATTTTCCTTTTTTATTTCTTGGAATGGAATGTTGCCAATCCACCTATGCCTCACTGTCATCACCTAAATTGTCCCCATGGAAGATCTACAAATCATAAATGTTAAACACATGGGAGATATCGAGGTCAGCTGGTAAATTGACCATATAATCATTGCCATTGATTTTCTTGAGAATCTTGCATGGACTAATTTTATTGTACTTCAATTTGTGGTAGGTTCCTCGAGGAAACCGCTCCTTTCATAAATAAACCATCACCAAATCACCTYCATTGAATACCTGGTATAACCAGTGAGCATGTTTGATAATTTTGTTTTTTTCATTACTGGCCTGTAATTTTTGTCTCATCTATTGTTGCAACAGTTGAATGTGTTCAGAAAATGCTTCCCCATCRTCATTGATCCTATCCCCAAGTGGTAGCTACACCAAATCTAGTACACCCATAGGGTTTCTACCGTAAACAAACTAAAATGGAGATTTACCTCTAGATCTATTCACTGAACTATTGTAGGAAAATTCTGCTTTAGGTAAAGCCAAATCCCACTTCTTGGGATTCTCTCCAACGATTCTTTGTAATAGGTTTCCCAAACTCCAATTTACCACCTCGGTTTGCCCATCTGTTTGGGGGTGATAGGCACTGCTGACCTATAATTTAGTCCCCATTTTATTCCACAAATTCCTCCAAAAATGAGCCCAGAACTGAGTATCTCTATCATAGGTAACAATTTTTGGAACCCCGTGCAATCTAACAACTTTTGAAAAAAACAATTATGCCACCCGTGATGCATCACTAGTTTTCTTGCAAGAAATGAAAAGAGCCATTTTAGAGCACCTATCAAGAACCACAAAAACGGAATCATTACCTCGCTATGAGTTTGGGAGACCCAACACAAAATCCATGCGCAGATCTGTCCATGGACCTGTGGGCACTGCTAGTGGAATATACAACCCTATCTTTTGTGAGTGTCCTTTAGACATTTGACAAATCCGAAATCATTCCACATACATGGTTATATATTTTTTCATCTTCGGATAGTAATACTTATCTTCGATTAAGGCTAGTGTATTATCGTTTCCGAAATGTCTTGCCAAAACACTATTGTGAATGTCTCTAATAATATCTCCCCTCATTGAAACAATTGGGATGCATGGTTGTTTTCCTTTGAAGAGGTAGCCATCTTGCATAAAATGTTCACCTTGATTAAGATCCATGTTCCCAATGATTGGATTCTTCAACTGTTCCACAATCTCCCGAAAATCATTATGAGATACATAGAGATCCTTTAATGCAACAAACCCAATTACTTGATTTTCCATGGTTGTCAAAAGAACAGTGTGTCGACTCAAAGCATCTTCAACTTGATTCTTTTGTCATAATTTGTGCTTCAAAACAAAGGTGTAGACCCATTTTGCACGTCTATTGTTCAATTTCTTTTGGGTGTTTACATATTTTAATGAAATATGATCGGTAAATAACACAAACTCCTTCGGCACTAGATAATTCCTCCAATGTCGCAATGCTTGCACAATTGCATAAAATTATACATCATATGTGGAGTAGTTCTTTCTTACCTCATTCAATTTTTCACTAAAGAATGTAATTGGTCTAGCTGCTTGGCTAAGTACAACTCCAATGCCTACATGTGAAGCATCACATTTTACCTCAAACACTTTATCAAAATTCAGTAAGGATAATATGGGTGCCTCAGTTACATTCTTCTTCTTGACTCCCTCTGATACCAAACGATGTAGCCAAATCTTGAGATTCATTCACAAGATCAAAGTGTCGAAAAATTGTCCAATCGGATAGATCCAATCGGAACGGAAGTAAACACTTCAAGGCACAACTCCGCATAAAATGTTATCCCAAACGGTTAACCAAGTCAAAATTTATGACCCTCGGAAAATCCCTGCATCATTCTCCTCTGGTTGAAAATAACGCAACTCTTGTAAGTTACAGTCTTCAAACTATTTCCATTTAATGGGATCTAGGTTCAGTAAGCCACCCTCTATAATCCATGTACTCTATGTTGGTGCTACACATTCCCACTAGACCAGATATCGGTTTTATTGGGATTTCCAAGTATGAAGGGTCTTCTTATCTAAAATATGTGCAATATTTTTCTTTTTCTTACCTGGAATGGACTGTTTCCAATCCACCTCTGCTTCACTATCATCACCCATATCGTCCCCATGGAATATATACAAATCTGAAATGTTAAACACAGGGGAGATATCGAGGTCAATCAATAAATCGACCTTATAAACATTGCCATTGATTTTCTTGAGAATCTTGCACAGATCAATTTTCTTATACTTCAATTTGTGGTAGTTTCCTCGAGGAAACCTCTCCTTCTGTAAATAAACCATCACCAAATCACCTTCATTGAATACCTGGTATTGTCGGTGAGCATCTTTGATAAAAAGAAATTGTTCATTACTTGCCTGCAATTTTTGTTTCCCTTGTTGTTGCAACTGTTGAATGTGTTCTGCAAATTATTCGCTGTCATCATTGATCCTATCCCCAAGTGGTAGTTGCACCAAATCTAGTACACCCATAGGATTTCTACAGTAAACAACCTGAAATGGAGATTTACCTGTAGATCTATTCACTGAAATATTGTAGGAGAATTCTTCTTGAGGTAAAGACAAATCTTGTTGCTTGGGCTTCTCTCCAACAATGCGCCATAACATGTTTCCCAGATTCTGATTAACCAGCTCAGTTTTCCCTTCTGCTTGGGGGTTATTGGCACTGTTGAACTTTAATTTAGTCCCCATTTTATTCCATGAATTCCTCCAAAAATGACCCAAGAACCAAGTATCTCTATCAGAGGTAATAGTTTTTGGAACCCCGTGCAATCTAACAACATCTAAAAAAAACAATTTTGCCACCTGCGATGCATCACTAGTTTTCTTGCATGCAATGAAATGAACCATTTTAGAGCACCTATCAACAACCACAAAAACATAATCATTACATTGTTGTGTGTTTGGGAGCCCCAACACAAAATCCATGCTCAGATCTGTCCRTGGACCTGTGGGCACCGGTAGTGGCATATACAACCCTGTGTTCTGTGAGTGTCCTTTAGAGATTTGACAAATCTGACATTGTGCCACATACCTGGTTATATATATTTTCATCTTCGGCTAGTAATACTTATMTTMGATTAAGGCTAGTGTCTTATCCTTTCCAAAATTTCCTTACAAACCACTACTATGAAAATATTTGATAATATTTTCCCTCATTGAACCAATTGGGATGCATAGTTGTTTTCCTTTGAAGAGGTATCCATCTTTCATAAAATGTTAACCTTGATTAAGATCCATGTTCCCAGCAACTGGATTCTTCAACTATTTCACAATGTCCTAGAAATCATTATCATGTACATAGAGATCCTTTAATGCAGCAAACCCAATTACTTGATTTTCCATGGTTGTCAAAAGAATAGTGCGCTGACTCAAAGAATCTACAACTTGATTCTGTCCTCCTAATTTGTGCTTCAAAACAAAGGTGTATCCTTGTAAGAAAGAGACCCATTTTGCATGTCTATTGTTCAATTTATTTTGTGTGTTTACATATTTTAATGCAATGTGATCGGTAAGTAAGACAAACTCCTTCCGCACTAGATAATGCCTATAATTTCGCAATGCTTGCACAATTGCATAAAATTCTACATCATATGTGGAGTAGTTCTTTCTTACCTCATTCAATTTTTCACTAAAGAATTCAATTGGTCTACATGCTTGGCTAAGTACAGCTCCAATCCCTACATGTGAAGCATCATAGTCTACCTCAAACACTTTATCAAAATTTGGTAAGGCTAATATGGGTGCCTCAGTTACCGTCTTCTTCATAAACATAAAACTTTCTTCAGCTTCCTTGGTCCACATGAATGTCTTGCCTCTGGTGCAATCTGTTATGGGTGCTACAATACCGCTAACATTTCAAATAAATTTTCTTTAAAAGGTGGCCAACCCATGCAAACTTCTTACTTATGTGATGCTCATGGGACTAGGCCACTCCAAAACTGTTATGACCTTCTCTGAATCCATAGTGACTCCCTCTGATACCAAATGATGTATCCAAATCCTAAGATTAATTCACAATATCAAAGTGTCGGAAAAGTGTCTAATTGGATAGATCCATTCGGGATGGCAGTGAACTCTTCAAAATGAAACTCCCCGTAAAATTTCATCCCAAACGGATAAACGATTCAAAAGTTATGACCCTTGGAAAATCCTCGAAAAATCTCTACATCATTATAATGTTCCTGACTTGGCTAGTCTAGGAAACGCTGCTAATGTGTGTGTAGGATCAATGGTTTACAACATATAAATAATCATACAAATAATAAATGCGACAAAGGACTGCAAAGTTTGTATTATGATATCTCTGTGGATTACAAAATGGTCGAATGTGGCTGAATAAACTGACAATACTCGACTAGATCAATAGACAAAGGATCTTAGATGGAATACAAATAAGCAACTAAAAGATAATACCCGAAATATGGGAGCACTGCGAAATCAATGGATGCGATGGGACTATGGCAGCTCTGACGATAACTGTTGGAATTCTGGAAAGTTCACCCTTGGAGATATGCTTCTCAAAATTGCTTGGAAACTGTCCCAAATTATGCTCCATGCTCTAATCCTCAGTACTGGTATCTGTCAGACCCCTCTGCTGATGAATCTAGACCCCGGATGGATACCCCTAGGGGAATGCACCCCTCTTCTTCTGGAAAAATGCGTCCTAGTGATTCCACCGTCGGAATCGGATGAGATATGTCTAAAAACGACTACCTTGGTCTACTGGGAAATGGGTCAGAAGGGTTTCCCTGAATCTGTTCCAATACTCGCTTTGGAACCCCAAATGTGCCCACCAAAATTGTCGCACGTCCAAGTCTGGAAAATGCATCCTAATTGATTCCTTCATTGGAAACTGATGAGGAACTAGGAAAAATATGCACCTTTCCCTCCTCTCAAATGGGTCGGAGGGAAATCTTGGAATTCTCCCTGGATGGG
>SNQJ01S0012304.1:198726-210911 GCA_010110895.2 Picea sitchensis
CTGTCAAACCTGTCCATGAGCCTATCTGTAAACTCCCTATAGGAGGTGATGCGACTGTGACCCAATGTCACCAGTCCATGATACCACCACTCGTGTGCCTCACCCTCCAAGTGTAAGGTCGCGAAACTGATGGCCTCTATCTCGATCATCTGGTTGAGCTTGTAATACGTGTCTAGCTTCTGTACCCAAGCTCTGGTGGTGTATTTGGATGATCCATCAAAAGAAGGGATGGTGAGTTTCCCAAATTTTCGGATGAAATCGAGGTTATGCCCCTGTTGTTTTTGTGGTCCTCCCCTCTGTGGCTCTCTGGGGAAGTTCCTGAGTCTGAGTCCACATTACTCGACTAAGGTCATGTTCTAATGGAAGTCACGACCCAATGCTACGTACTCCCTCCTATACTCTGCAATTTTGTCTGCATGAGTGGGTGGCCTCTATGATATCGGTGGTGGTGCTGCTACCGGGGGTACCCTCTGGAAACTGGGAAAAAAGGTTCTGGGAATCCTACTCGTAGAGGTGTATGTGAGAGAGGGTGACTGGGGTCTACTTCCTACTCCTGAGTTCCCATGTGCTGCATGTGGGACTTGTGTGTCTGGGGTGCCCACTCTAGCCAATCTATCAACCACCTGTGCCAAGGACTGATACATGGTCCATTGACTAGCTAACATATTGTTGATAACCTGCATGAAAGTTGTCTTTGGATCTACGGGGGCCTTGCCACTGCCCTCTGGTCGCTCATATCTGTCTCCTAACATCCTCTCTGCCTCGCGCTCAGCCTCACGCTCTTCCCTTCTCTCTGCTTCTCTGTGTGCCTCTTCCTCTTCCTCTGATCTAGGAGGAAAAGGGGTGAAATCAGGCTTATGCATTATTTCCTTATGCCTATTGTAAGTGACATGTTCTTCACCTACGTGTTCACGACCCTTTTGGTCTTCTACTGCACTCATTGTCTTTAGTCACAAGCTGGCAGGACTAAAGCTCTGATACCACTGTAATGTTCCTGACTTGGCTAGTCTAGGAAACGCTACTAATATTTGTGTAGGATCCATGGTTTACAACATATAAATTATCATACAAATAATAAATGCAACAAAGGACTGCAAAGTTTGTATTATGATATCTCCGTGGATTACAAAATGGTCGAATGCGACTGAATAAACTGACAATACTTCACTAGATCAACATACAAAGGATCTTAGCTGGAATACAAATAAGAAACTAAAAGATAATACCTGGAATATGGGAGCACTGCAGAATCAATGGATGCGATGGGACTATGGCAGCTCTGACGGTAACTGTTGGAAGTCTGGAAAGTTCGCCCTGGGAGCTATACTTCTCAGAATGGCCTGGAAATTGTCCCAAATGATGCGCCCTGCTCTAGTCCTCAGTACTGGTATCTGTCAGACCCCTTTGCTGATGAATCTGGACCCCGTATGGATACCCCTGGGGGAATGCGCCCCTCTTCTTCTGGAAAAATGCATCCTAGTGATTCCACTATCATAATTAGATGAGATATGTCTCAAAATGACCGCCTTGTTCTACTGGGAAATGGGTCGGAAGGGTTTCCCTGAATCTGGTCTGATGCTCGCTCTGGAACCCCAAATCTGTCTGCCAAAAGTGTTGCACATCCAAGTCTGGAAAATGTGTCCCAGTGGATTCCTCTGTCAGAAAATGATGAAGAACCAGGAAAAATATGCGCCTTTCCCTCCTCTCAAATGGGTCGGAGGGAAATCTCGGAATTCTCCCTGGATGGGATAAGTCGACTAAAAACCCTCTCAGAAGTTGCGCCCTCACTCTGGATGAATGTGCCCTTGCTGTTGAACACTGTGTAACTAATGCTGAATAATGATGGAATACCTTAATGATCTTCTCGATTACTAGGGTGTGTCTCTCAACACCGAAATCAACCACTGGTGTCTTCCTCCTGGAATCCACTGAACTATCTCTCATGAGATGTGCCTCTTCTCCTCAATGACAAGTCATAATCTGCATAATGATGAATTAGGTCACTGACCCTTCCTTTATAGCTTTCCAAAACCCTAAATCATGTTGAAACCCTAATTCATTGTTGACTTCCAAAACCCTAAATCATTGTTGAAACCCTAATTCACTGTTGACTTCTATTTTTAGCTCATAATGACTTAAAAGTGTTTTTAACCCTTTTTAGCTCAATGTCACTTTCCAAATATAACACATGTGCCTAGAGTGACCTCTAGTAACCCTGTTTACCCCTCTTTGGCCCTGGCTATAGTCTAACGGGGTGGTTTAGACCATTAAGCCTCTTCTCTGGAGCTCCTATTTGGAAAGGGACATTACAATCATTCTCCTCTTGTTGAAAATAACTCAGCTCCTACAAGTTATTGTCTTCAAACTATTTCCATTTAATGGGATCTAGGTTCAGTAAGTCACCCTCTGTAATCCACGTACTCTTTGTTGGTGCTACGCCTTCACACTGGACCAGATATCAGTTGTATTGGCCTTGTCGAGTATAAAGGGTCTTCTTATCTAAAATATGTCCAATATTTTCCTTTTTCTTGCTTGGAATAGCTTGTTTCCAATCCATCTCTGCCTCACTGCCATCACCTAGATCATCCCCATGGAAGATATAAAAATTATAAATGTTAAACACATAGGAGATATCGAGGTCATTTGGTAAATAAACCTTATAATCATTGTCATTGATTTTCTTGAGAATCGTGCACGGACCAATTTTCTTATACTTCAATTTGTGGTAGTTTCCTTGAGGAAAACGCTCCTTCTGTAAATAAACCATCACCAAATCACCTTCATTGAATACCTGGTATCATTGGTGAGCATATTTGATAAAAAAAAATGTCCATTACTGGCCTGCAATTTTTGTCTAACCTGTTGTTGCAACTGTTGAATGTGTTCTTCAAATGCTTCCCCATCATCACTAATCATATCCCCAAGTGGTACCTGCGCCAAATATAGTACACCCATAGTGTTTCTATTGTAAACAACCTAAAATGGAGATTTACCTATATATCTATTCACTAGACTATTGTAGGAAAAATTTACTTGAGGTAAAACCAAATCCCACTTCTTGGGCTTCTCTCCAACAATGCTCCATAGTAGGTTTACCAAACTCTGATTTACCACCTCGGTTTTCCCATCTATTTGGGGGTGATAGACATTGTTGAACTGTAATTTAGTCCCCATTTTCTTCAATAAATCCCTCCAAAAATGACCCAAGAACTGAGTATCTCTATCAGAGGTAATATTTTTTGGAACCCCATGCAATCTAACAACTTCCGAAAAAAAATAATTCTACCACCCATGATGCATCACTAGTTTTCTTGCAAGCAATGAAATGATCCATTTTAGAGAACCTGTCAACAACCACGAAAACAAAATCAGTGCTTCGATGTGTGTTTAGGAGCCCCAACACAAAATACATGCTCAGATATGTCCATGGGCATGTGGGCACTGGTAGTGGCATATACAACCCTGTGTTTTGTGTGTCCTTTATACATTTGACAAATCCGACATCATGTCACATACATGGTTATATCTTTTTTCATCTTCAACCAGTAATACTTATCTTCGATTAAGGCTAGTATCTTATCCTTTCCAAAATGTCTTGCCAAACCACTATTGTGAAGGTCTCTATTAATATTTTCCCTCATTGAACCAATTTGTATGCATAATTGTTTTCCTTTGAAGAGGTAGCCATCTTGCATAAAATATTCACATTGATTAAGATCCATGTTCCTAGCGACTGGATTCTTCAATTGTTCCAAAATCTCCTGAAAATCATTATCAGATGCATAGAGATCCTTTAATGCAGCAAACCCAATTACTTGATTTTCCATGGTTTTCAAAAGAACGGTGGGCCGAATCAAACCATCTGCAACTTGATTATGTCGTCCTGATTTGTGCTTCAAAACAAAGGTGTAGCCTTGTAAGAAAGAGACCCATGTTGCATGTATATTATTCAATTTCTTTTTGGTGTTTACATATTTTAATGCAATATGATCGGTAAATAACACAAACTCCTTCAACACTAGATAATGTTAGGGACCTAACCCCTCACATAGGTATAATAATATATTTCCATGTAATAAAGTTCCATATTAATAAGGCCTAGCAATAAGGAAGAATAAGTCAAATGTAAGAAGCCTAATAGAAGCTTCTGCTTCTAGAAGGATCTTCCTCTAGATTTTTCTTTTGATAGACATATTTAGTATAAATAGGAGTAGAGGGTATGAGAAGTTGTATATTGGATATTATTGTAATAGAGCTCTCATCTGTTGGAGGTTTCCCCCTCGAAGAGGCAAGTGAAAATTGCTCTCAGTAATCAAAGTGCTCTTTCTGGTGTTATTCTGGTATTATTTTGGTATTATTGTGGTGTTGTTCTGGTTATATCATTGTTTATCTGCCATTTCTAGCTAATTATTTCCATTTTGCATACTATTTTATATCTGGAATATTACAAGTGGTATCAAAGCACCTTCCTCGGCAGAAAATTGTGGGTTAAATTTTTTTCAAGGTAGAGACGTATTAGGGCGTCTTTAAGATATAGAGATCTAGCATTACGTGCATAAACCTGCGATCAGGGATTCATACACGTAGGAAATACAAGTGGTACTTAAGCGCACATTTGTTGGACACCCTTGTAACCCCTGTTGGTACCCCTTCGAGTGGTAGCGCATCAGATAACACCTATTTACGGATCGACCTAGATCTCCCGAAGCCCTCCATAGATAAATCGATCGGTCGCCTGACTGCTATAGTGCCTTCGAGAACAACACTTGGGAAGATACTCTCTAGTACCTGGGTATTCGAGTAGTATGGCTAAGGTAACGGTCTAGCCTACTTAGTTGGTGCCCTAAGATATTGGGTTGAGTACTATTGTTGGAACCCGCATGTATATCATAGATATATAGCATAGGGAAAACCCTTGTCTGTAGAACCCTTGAATACCCTAACCCTTAGGATGGAAACAAAAAAAAGAACAGACAAGATCTATTGCCACGCAACTGTGTCTCCTGCATTCGGGTTGTGAAATTACTACACTTCTTCATGGTAAGCATTTGGGCATTTCATCACTGCAGTATTCTTCAGATCGGATTATAACTCCCCAGGAGTAAAAAATATCGAGTATGGATCCTGTTGGCACCATTATTTGAGACCTGTCCCATTGGATTTCTCTCTTCACCCTTATCACAGTCACACCTATCATTTTTCTGCAAATTTGTTTTCTAGTGGACCTGACCCCCCTCCAATACCCTTATTTGGGATTTATCCCATTGGATTCAACTCATCGGCCTGATCGTTGTGATACACTTCACCCATAACCCATTTTTTTTGTGGTCCCACCCGCCCCTTTTCGTGTTCCCTCCTCATCATGGCCCACACTCATAGCCAAGACATGGAAGCTCGCTTCAATGCCTTGCACTCTAATTTCAAAGAAACCCAACAAGAAGTGAGACATCTTAGTGCCAATATTACCATCATCAATAAAAACATGCATTCATCCATCAACGCAAAAAAATAGGACCTCAAACAATACCTTTCTACCCAACTTGAATCTGTCACTACGATGATCTGCGGCAAGCTTCATATCCCTGCAGATCTTCCCTCATCTGACCTACCTTTGCAAACTAAAGGTGAAACTTCCTCTCATTCCCATAATTTTCAGCCCCATCACTTTCAGTGTGACCTATGCCTTCTGCATGTGGATGTGACCAAATTTGATGGCTTGGATCCCACTGGCTGGATAACTCAAATGGAACATTATTTCTCTTTGTATGGCATCATGGATTAGTTGGCTAAACTCTGGTATGGTGTTCTCCATTTATATCAAGAACGTTGGCAATGGTTGCAATGGCAAAAAAATGACTTCCAAGGGTATGTGGCTTCTACACACTTTGTGGCAGAGATTTATGAATTCTTTGACACTGAAACCAACCATTTAGGTTGTTTGACAAAGTTGAAACAATCTAGCACAGTGGAAGACTTTATAGCCGCTTTTGAGCGATTGGATTTTCGTACAGAGGGCATGTATGATGTTTTTTTTCGAGAATTTTTTATTAGTGGCCTCAAGGATGAGATTCGTGCTCATGTCCTCATGGCTTGGCCCTAGAGTTGGGTGGATGCTACTAAAAGAGCTAAGGAAGCACAATAGTTTGTCTCTTCTCAAAACCGAAAACCCTCCTTTATTCCTCGCACTAAACCAGTCAATCCCACTCCTCCTTCTACTCCCCTAAAGATCTAGAAATTGACCAGGGCCAAAATGGTTGAACGCCAACTCAAAGGCCTTTGTTATAATTGTGATGAAAAATATTTTCTTGAGCACAAGTGTAAGAAACAAAATATTTTTATAGCCATCTCAGAGGATGTTTCGGAAGATGATGTTGAGGCTCCCCTTCTGTTCATGTCACCTGAACCCACTGACATGACCCCTCCGTCAGACCCTCTCGAAGTAGAACCGGTCATTTCCCTAAATGCTCTCACTGGCTTCTCTGTTCCCCAAACCCTCAAGATAATTGGTTACATTAAGCATAGGAGGTTCATCATTCTTATTGATAGTGGAAGCACCCATAATTTTATTCATCGCCGCATTGCCCAAGAAACTAATTTATATATCTGTGGCGTCAATAATTTTCAAATCATGATTTCCAATGGCGGGTCCATGAAATGTGGAGGGAGTTGTGAAAATGTGTGTCTCCAACTTGGTGAGTACCACATGAAATATCATATGCTTGCTATCGACATGAGCGGTTGTGACATTGTGTTGGGTGAAGAATGGATAAGGACTTTGGGTCCCATTCGCATGGATTCTAAGGAATTAACCATGCAATTCGACCAGGAGGGCCAACAATATAAGTTCCAATGCATCACCATCGGTTCCCCAGAGATTATCAGTTCCCATCGCATGGAAAAACTTCTCAAAAAAGGTAATTCTGGCATTATTTCCCAACTCCATGCCATACAAGCCACTGAGACAACCTCTTTTTCGCATGACCTCCAATCCATCCTCTCTAAACATAAAGTGGTTTTTTCCACTCCCCAGGGACTCCCTCGTTCCCGTGGTGTTCATGATCATTCCATTCCCCTTGTTCCAGGAATCCTTCCAACCAATATTCATCCCTATCTTCATCCCTTTTCCCCCCAAACACAAATTGAGAAAATTGTTCAAGAATTTCTCAACGCAAGTGTTATCCGCCCTAGTACGAGGCCCTACTCTTCTCCTGTGGTCATTTTCCTTCATAAATAAGTTTCTTGGCGCATGTTTCCTGACTTTCGCACCCTCAACAAAATCACCATTAAAGACAAATTTCGCATTCCTGTCATTGATGACCTCTTGGATGAATTGAGTGGCGCCAAGTTCTTTACTAAACTTGATCTTCATTCTGGCTACCACCGGATCTGTATGAATGAGGAAGACATTCCTAAGACTGCATTTAGAACTCATGAGGGCCACTATGAGTTTTTGGTCATGCCCTTTGGCTTGTGTAATGATCCCTCCACTTTCCAAAGCCTCATGAATCATGTCTTCCATCCTTTTCTCCAAAATTTTGTCTTAGTTTTCTTTGATGATATCCTCATCTATAGTAAAACCTGAAAAACCCATCTTTCTCATGTGGATCGAGTTCTCCATCTACTCTCTCAGAACCAACGTTTCCTCAAACAATATAAATGTGCTTTTGGCACCTCATAAGTCGAGTACTTGGGTCATCTTGTTGGCAAGGCCAGTGTCAGGGTGGATCCTAAAAAGATTAAAGCTATGCAAGATTGGCCTCACCCAAAGTCTCTCAAAAGCTTGCATGGATTTATGGGTTTAATAGGTTATTATCGCAAGTTTGTTAAGAATTATGGAAAGATTGTGTCACCTCTCACTGCTCTCCTTAAAAATAATTCTTTCACTTGGACTCCAACAACTGCTCAGGATTTTCAAACCTTGAAGATGGCCATGGGAACAACTCCAGTCCTGGCCCTTCTTGATTTCACAAATACCTTTGTCCTGGAATGTGATGCTTCCGAGAAAGGAATTGGAGTTGTCCTTATGAAAGAGGGTTGGCCTTTGGCCTTTACCAGCAAACAATTGCCAGAGCGACATTTGGGAAAATCAATCTATGAAAAGGAAATGTTGGTTATTCTGCATGTCGTGGATATTTGGTGCCCTTATCTATTGGGGCAACACTTCCAAATTAAGACAAATCATCAAAGCCTCAATTATTTTCTGGAACAACGCCTTTCCTCCCTAGAGAAACAAAAATGGGTACTGACTAAGCTCTTTGGATATGATTATGAGATCATTTACAAGAAAGGCAAAGACAATGTGGTTTATGATGCACTTTCTAGAAAATATGAAGCTGAAGGGTCCCTTTTTTCTCTCTCCTTCATTATACCCGATTGGCTCCAAGCTGTTTGCCAGGAATGGCTACATGATCCCAAAATTTCGCATCTGATACAACAATTGCAGGCCAATTCTCCAGTATCCCCAGGGTACTCTTCGCTCAATGATGAGCTTCGATACAGAGGTCGTTTGTATTTAAGTAAATAGTCAAAACTTAAATCCACAGTACTTTCTAAGATTCATGCTACACCCACCACTGGGCACTCAGGGTTTACCAAAACCTATGACTGGGTCAAACGTTCTTTTTTCTGGGATGGTATGAAACATGACGTTCACAATTTTGTGGTTGAATGTGATGTTTGTCAACACAACAAGGGAGAAACAGTCAAATCTTCAAGCACACTACAACCGCTCCCGATTCCACCTGCTATTTGGAGAGATATCTCTATGGATTTTGTTGTAGGCTTACCTAACTCGGGAAATAAATCAGTCATCATTGTGGTAGTTGATCGTCTTTCCAAGTATGGTCATTTTTGTTCTCTTCAACACCCATTTACAGCCTCCATTGTGGCTCAACTTTTCATGGATCAGGTCTTCAAGCTTCATGACATGCCTCATTCTATTGTTTATGATCACGACCCAACTTTCACCAGCATTTTTGGCAAGAACTGTTCAAGCTACAAGGCACCCAATTGCATCTTAGCACAACTTATCATCCCCAAACTTATGGTCAAACTGAAGTTGTCAACAAGTGTTTGAAAACATATTTGAGTTGTTTTGCATCGGAAAGGAAAAATCAGTGGGCTCAATGGTTACCACTAGCTGAATGGTGGTACAACACTTCTTACCATACAACTACCTGCGTGACTCCTTTTGAAGCAGTATATGGACAAAAGCCACCTTCAATTCTCTCATACTTTCTAGGTGTCTCGAAGGTCCAGGCAGTTGACCAAACGCTTACAGTTCGAGAGGCTATTCTATGTACCCTCAAAGAGAAATTGGTCATGGCCCGGAATCACATGAAGCAACAAGCAGATCAAGGTCGCTCTGAACATCAATTTGCAGAAGGAGATCAGGTGTTTCTTCGAATGCAACCTTACAAGAAAAATTCCCTCAAGACTGAACATTGTCAGAAACTAGCGCCCAAATTTTATGGTCCTTATATCGTTCTCAATCGTCTAGGACAGGTGGCCTATCAGTTAGCTTTTCCCAATCATTCTAAGATCCATCCTGTTTTCCATGTTTCCTACTTAAAGAAGGTGTTTGGAACTAAGTTCCAAACTCAAACCAACCTTCCCAATTTGGACGAAGAAGGATCCATTTGGCTACATCCACAAGCAGTTGTGGACCAACATGAGCGTCAGTTGCGTCAACGAACTATCAAGGAAGTGTTAGTCCAGTGGAAAGATACAACTCCAGTAGATGCCACTTGGGAACCAACTACCATTATGTAGAAATTTCCTCATCTCAAGCCTTGAGGACAAGGCTTCTTTTAAGGGGGAGGACATGTTAGGGACCTAACCCCTCACGTAGGTAGAATTTTATATTTTCATGTAATAAAGGTCAATATTAATAAGGCCTAGCAATAAGGAAGAATAAGTCAAATTTAAGAAGACCTAATAGAAGCTTCCACTTCTAGAATGATCTTCCTCTAGATTATTCTTTTGATAGACATATTTAGTATAAATAGGAGTAGAGGGTATGAGAAGTTTTGTCTTGGATATTATTGTAATAGAGCTCTGCTCTGTTGGATGTTTCCCCCTTGAAGAGGCAAGTGAACATTTCTCTCAGTAATCAAAGTGTTCTTTCTAGTGTTATTATGGTATTATTGTGGTGTTGTTCTGGTTATATCGTCGTTTATCTGCCATTTCTAGCTAATTATTTATGTTTTGCATACTATTTTTTATCTGAAATATTACAGATAATACCTCCAATGTCGCAATGCTTGCACAATTGCATAAAATTCTACATCATATGTGGAGTAGTTCTTTCTTACCTCATTCAATTTTTCACTAAAGAATGCAATTGGTCTACCTGCTTGGCTAAGTACAGCTCCAATGCCTACATGTGAATCATCACAGTCTACCTCGTACAGTTTATCAAAATTCAGTAAGGCTAATATGGGTGCCTCGGTTACCTTATTTTTCATAAACTTAAAACTTTCCTCAGCTTCCTTGGTCCACTTGAATGTCTTACCTCTGGTGCAATCTGTTATGGGTGCTACAATACTACTAAAATTTCGAATAAATTTTCTATAAAAGGTGGTCATCCCATGAAAACTTCTTACCTCTGTGATGCTCCTGGGACTAGGCCACTCAAACATTGCTCTGACCTTCTCTGAATCCATCTTGACTCCCTCTGATACCAAATGATGTAGCCAAAGTCTGAGATTCATTCACAAGATCAAAGTGTCGAAAAAGTGTCCAATCAGATGGATCCAATCAACATGACAATGAACTCTTCGAGATGCAACTCCCCGTAAAATTTCATCCCAAACTGATAATCGAGTCAAAAGTTATGAACACCTCGGAAAATCCCCGAAAATCCCTGCATCAGTAATTGTATGGTCCAACATGTTCAATTTCATTGGAATTTTCATACATTGTATTTATGCATATCGTGTCTCTTTGGGCCTATGTACTCACCAGAAAGAACACACTCAATAGAAAGAACACCTAGTTTATCTTTTATTAAGTTGCTACTAAAGAAACAAGGGAAATAAATGCAAAGCAGCTAGTCCCTGCCTCTGCGTGATTCAAAAAGCATAAGTTGACATAATAGAATGTTGTAATTGTGCATATTTTTGAGTTTATTCGTGTCTTTAACTCTGTATGGTGAAATCATGTGAATGGAGAATCCATGCCTCTGCCTGATTGGAGAAGCATAAGTTTGACACAATAAAATGTTGTAATTGTATGTATTTT
This sequence comes from Picea sitchensis, assembly GCA_010110895.2. NCBI lineage: Eukaryota > Viridiplantae > Streptophyta > Pinopsida > Pinales > Pinaceae > Picea > Picea sitchensis. The sequence goes on from SNQJ01S0012304.1 coordinate 209,968, forward strand.
TTAGTTGGATGGTAAAATCTTGTGAATGGAATATCCTTTCCTTTGCCGAAACATAAGTTGACATAATAAAATGTTGTATTTGTGCTTTTTTTTTTGTGTGTAGAATGTTGTAATTGTGTCTTTTTTTTTCATGTATATTTAAATGTATGTGTTTTGGAAATATGATTTAAAAAACATCACACTTTTTCTTCTAAACAACTTTTTTAATAAAAATTATACTCAAGATATGTATACGGAATCAAATATAAATTAATTACATATAAATTTATAATCATGTGCATAAAAACGTTCATATAAATTCTAATAAACTTAATTTCTACTTCAAAATAAATCATATAACTTTGGCTTAGTCATTTAAGTTTAAAAAAAAAAAAACTTTATTTTACATAGTTTGTTACTATTTTTTTAAAGAAAACAAAACATTTTAAATTATGCAACCAAATAACACATTGCATTATTATAAAAAATTATTTGTAAAACTTGAAAAGGAAATATTCACCAAAATTTTAATTTTAGTAAAATTGAATGTGTGCTAAAATATAGGGGGAAAAATTCACAATCTATCTTATTTTATTATTACTACATTTAAAGCACTCTTTCGTATTTCTTCAAAATCTGATGCCTTTATTATAAGATGGCCTACACTCGTAAGTAGGTTATCCCTTTATCACTTTTCAAAGGTGACAAATGCTTAGTAAATTTTAGAAAATCCTTGCAAGTCAATCTCTTAATCAATTAAAAATGTTATTCCAAAATTAGTCAATCTCTTAATCAATTAAAATGTTATTCCTGTAATTAAAGAAGATCGTTTCAAACTAAACTTCATGAGGAAATCTGTTTTTTTCCACCCAGGAAAATGTTTTTTATATTTAAAAGGATATAAATGTTTACAAGTGTCGATTGCTCGAACCGAAGCGAAACAAGGAGAATTTGCTATATATTTG
>SNQJ01S0012304.1:256816-279445 GCA_010110895.2 Picea sitchensis
CCCCCCCGTCAAGCATGTTATGGGGGAATAAATTGATTATGATCGTGATTTTTTTTATTTGTGCAAGGCAACATATAGATATTGATGGCTAGTTGGCAGGCCAATGCTCGATGTGTCCTAAACAATTGGACTTAAAGCCAATTAGATCACTTGCCCTTTTATGTTAAGGACTTTATGGAAATCATTCATTGAACCTAAGAAGCATTTTCACCTGGTCCCTCATCCCAAGGGGTATTCTTGTTGGTCATTTCCTTGTTCATATGGACATTGGTCACTCTAAGTGTCCCTTTTGCAATAAACTAGAATCACTCAAGAATCTTTGTTGGTTCTACCACTACCAAATCTAAGGTAGTGGATTTCATAATTCTATGACCATGTACCTCCCAATCTTAAATCCTAAAACGTAACTCTTCTATGAGATAAATTACTCTAGTCCATCGAGTTCTAATTTGCATGTCAACGTATCACAATTGAAACCTTGTTTCGGGTTTGGAGAAAAAAATGTATTTTTTATCAAGGCCCATAAAGATTTAAGTCTCTTTGAAATAATAAAAGGAAAAAATAAATAAATCATCTTGATAATAATCCATCCTACCTCATCAGCGTCTTGGTATGTGGGATGATTTGATGCTTCAACTATGAATTTAGCTTTCATTTCACTAGCATTTTCCTTGCAATGAAAATCTAATTCCATTCAACATATGTTTCAAATCTATCTTGCAACTATAATAAATACTTCAACCAAGCATTTAAAGCAGTTACTTAGTCAAAGTATTTAGCATAGAAGATAGCAATGTCTTTCCTCGACTTCTATAGTTGCTATATTTAAGCCATAAGTAAAAAATTAACATGTTAAGAAGACCCTTGAGAGAAACAAGAATTATTACATCACATTCTTCGTGTAACAAGCATTCTGGATCAATTGCATCTGCTTTCGTGAAGTCCTTAATATTACCATTTTCCTTTCAATATCTTATTATGCTAGGAATATCAAGACCACTGGTGTTCTTTAATGTGTGTGTGATATCACTTAAATACACTACCTTTCACCTTTCTTAGGATGAGTTTTGTTATCCAAAAACCCACATTTTCAAAACCCTAAACAAGGAAAAATGAGTTTAAACCTTTTGTCAAAAACTCAATGATGATCTCTTTATAAGTTTATCTCGCAGACAATTGAATGAAATGTGAAGATAACTATAAAAGTATAAGACAAGAGACCCTTTTTTGGAACTCAAAAAGAGTTTTCTATTTTTGTCAATCCATAATTGATCTTTAAGTGGGACCTCGAGACATCATTTCCTAACCCCATAAGACACCATCCAAATAAAATATGGAATGGTAAACAACTATAAACATCTTCATATCGACTACACATAAAATGCTCGATTTTACCGAATTCATGACCAATGCTTGCAACCTCTCATTTGGAAGCCCTTGCATTTGGATAGAAAAGAGTGCCATGGTATGAGAATAAGAATAATCATAAACAAAAGAGAAATAAAGAATAAAAAAACACTTCAATAAGAATAATACTAGCTTTTATAAATAGAGTGATTTTGTGATAAAGCTTCTTTTGTATGCAAATGACCTTATTATGATTGCTAAATCCGCTCATGGGTTGCAAGAACACCTAATTTCCCTTGAGCACTTTTGTAGTATAGTGGGAATGCAAGTCAATACTAGCAAGACGAAAGTGGTAATTTTTTCTAGCAAAAGAACGCATAAGCAACATAAGTTCTACTTTGAAGGCAACACTCTTGAAGAAGTGGCAGATTACAAATACCTCGGAATTAACTTCAACAAAAATCTAAGTTGGGAAGGTTGCAGAAAGAAAAGAACTTTGGGAGGTTGGAAAGCGTTCTATGCTTTTCAAAATAGATGCAGAGAAGTAGAGCTATGGGATTGGAAGACTATGCAAACTCTCTTTAGGCTTTTAGTGATCCTGGTGGTTCTATATGGTTGTGAAGTGTGGACCAGCAACACATCTGACTTACAAAGGAAACAAATTGAGAAGATTAAAAAATGCTTGATCACAAACAAGTTTAAAATTAAAAGTTAAGTCCCTTATGATATCATGTTGAGTGAAATGGGGCTGCTCCTATTGAAGCAATTGCTATGGTGCGTCTCATAAGATATCTAAACAAAATTGAGCAAGTGGAAGACAGTATGTGGCCTAAGGTCGTCTTCAATGACATATTGTGCAAAAGAAAGAAGACGTGGATGAGGCAAAATATTAAATGGCTTAGTAAATGGGATATCCACTTGAACAAGTGCCTTACGAACAGTAAAGAGATAAAGGCTTTTGTTATTGATAGATTCCACAAGCGAACTTGGGATAAAGGGCTTGGGAGAAAGAAAGAGTATTATATTGAAGAGTTTAATCCCACATACAATCATCATCAAAAAGCGTACATCAGGGCCAATATATCTTGGAGAGCCAAAATGCTTATTGCACAAATAAGAACCAATTCCCATCAACTCTGTTGTGAAACTGGGCGTTGGAAAAGACCAAAAGAAGCTTGGGAAGAAAGGGTGTGTGTGTTTTGCACCTTCGGAAAAGTGGAAACAGAAAAACATTTCATTTTAGAGTGTGAAGCTTTCAAAGACAACAGGGACAACTATATAAATATCTTGACAGCTAGCTCTTGGAATAACTTATTCAGCGAGGGGACAGTGGAGAAATTGGGGGAGCTCATCATCAAGTTGAACGAGAAAAGGACTAAACTACATAAATCAGTGTGTGAGACAGTCTATGTACATTCATGTGTTTGAAGGCAATTAGCATTTCAAAGTACGAACAATAATCACAAAAACACAAAAATGCTTTCAAACATACCTAAATGACAAAGCGTCGATCTCAAATAAACATTCCATGTTGTTCAGCTAACAAAGCTTCTATGTCAATTACCCTACCCATGTGGATAAATCTCTTTACTAAATATTAATATATATAATTTACTAAATATTAATATATATAACTTTATAATTAAATATAATAAATAAGTATTATTTCTTTTAACCATATCATTGACTAGTGATGCTTTTAAATATCATGATAATAAATAAATAAATAAATAAATAAATAAATAAATAAATAACATATATCTAATCATAATTACTAATATTATTCATGGTAATGAAGCACCCATAAGCTTCATCTATTATCCGTAATCAATGAACTGACTATATCCACTAGTGCCCTATTTCACCAAGTTGGAGTATCCACTAGTGCCCTATTTCACCAAGTTGGAGTACTAGGTTGCAGAAGGACCACAAGGAGTAAAGGCAAACGTACGTGCTACATACTTGAAGGGGCATAATTAATATGAACCAGATCATATAGGGCTATGTAAGCTCACCTTTCCACATTCAACTCCTTCATTATGTTTACCTAATAAAATAGTGTTTATATTACAATAGAGTGATAAGTAACATTAATGAATAATGTATATTTCACACGTGGTTTAATAAAATCACGCTATATTTTCTTTTATACTAATATTTTAAAAATAAATCCATAATATATCTTCATTACACATACTTATTAATATGATTATGATAAATATGACTTAAGATGATAATAATCTATGTTACTACAATGTTTAAACACAAAAACATATAATCATTATGTCTACTACAAAGTTAAAACAAAGAAACATATAATTATAATGTTGATGTTGTATTATGAATTTGGGATCTTTCGATTTGAAATAGTGTCGTTCTACTCATAACTTTTTAAGTTCTAACATTATCTTAAGTTTAACTTTTTAAGTTCTAACATTATCTTAAGTTTAAAATGTAGTAATGATTATGATATATATGGTTTAGATAATAATTATCTATGTTACTTTAATAACAAAATTAAAACAAAGGTACACTTACATATAATTATGATGTTGTGCTATAAATTTTAGATTTTTTATTTTGAAAGGTTAGTAGTGTACTAATAGTTTTAAGTTCTAGCATTATTTTTGGGTTTAAAATGCCCTAATAAGTTGAAGTTTTAATATTATCTTTTATTTAAAATAACTTTTTTAAAATTTGTAACTTTGTATTTTTTATAATTTTTTATTTTGAATTTTTTTAATAATTATTAGTTACTTGTTATGTCTTAAATTTTTAAAATATTATTATATATTAGAGTATACACAATGTATATTAATATGAATGTTGAATATAATTTTGCAAAAGATAAAAAAAGATTAATTATGCAATAATTCTTAAAGAACAAGGGTAGTAAAGCTTCTTATATTGCTTCCTAATAGTGATTATATGTTGTTATGCGTAGTTAAGAACCTCTTTATAGTGGTATGAAAATATAAAGAACGTTTAAAAAAATGGAATGATAAGTCTATCGACGCTTTAGGAAAAGTATGTGTGAGAGCAGCTTAGCCAAATGAAATTTCTTATGTACAACGACTTTCTGGCCTATGAAAACAAGTTGCTTGTGTTACCGGACGTATTCCATAAGATTGCAATGCTTCTATAGTTTTAAGGAGGCACCTTTAAAAAGGGAGCTATAAACGGGGATGGAAAAACTAGAGAAGAGATTTATGCTAATCCTAATGTCAGAGTATGCAACTAAGAAAATATGTTCCACAATGGCACAAATGTCCTTGAATACCTAATAAAGCACAAACCAAGAAGAAGAAAAAAAAATCTCTCAAACCCCCCAAAAAACGAGCCAAGCACGTCCAACCCCCAAACATTGCATCGAAAACTACAAGGAACAGTTCAATGCCCAAAACCATTTTTAACTAGGACATGGACTCTCATATTACCTGCAACTCTTAACCAACATCGAGAGAAATAATAACATAAATCATATACCAGTTGAAATGCACATTGTATAACTGTCAATCACATCCCTAGGCTCCATAAGAACACTCAAACTACATCACCTTCCAAGAAAATGCCAACACCTTAATCAACCCCAGAATCGTCGTCTTCAAGTAACTCGCTCACTGAGCTCAGGGGTTTGCAACTCCATTTCTTCTATTTTCTTCGGCTCTGAAACCTTAGAAGATAATTTATCCACAATAGAAGTAATCGCATAAATATTCATTTGAACTACATCACCTTCCAAGAAAATGCCAACACCTGAATCAACCCTAGAATCGTCGTCTTCAAGTAACCCGCTCACTGAGCTCAGGGGTTTGCAACTACATTTCTTCTATTTTCTTCGCTCTGAAACCTTAGCAGAGAATTTATCCACAACATAAGTTATCGCATAAATAGTCATTTGAACTACATCACCTTCCAAGAAAATGCCAACACGTGAATCAACCCCAGAATCGACATCTTCAAGTAACTTGCTCACTGAGCTTAGGGGTTTGCAACTCCATTTCTTATATTTTCTTCGGCTCTTAAACCTTAGCAGAGAATTTATCCATAACAGAAGTTATCACATAAATAGTCATACAAAAAAGAGTATGTATACATGGGGACAAAGGTTTTCCAGATAGAATACAAAAAAAAAGCACACAAACAAAGCATGAACTTATACATTGATAGAATGAGCATATACACGGGTCTATATGTAAATAAAACCTACATCTACCTTAACAAAGGCACAAGAATTAGTGATCTGCTTCCATGGGCTTCTGTGTCTGTTGCTCCTCCTCTCTGTCTGTATGTTTTGTTTTGTTATCTTCACTGCCTAGCTCGTACAAATAGTGGGTTATCCCCACACTCTCTACTCCCCTCATACAAATAAGGGCTATTTTGGTGGAAATTCGTCCAACCATGGTTTGCTTTGTTGATCTCGAACTTAATTGTGGGGAGGTTTAGGGTTCCCACTCATATGTGGTTAAAGTGTTGAGCTATATTTGGCGGTTAATTTTCATTTCAACTTTTTTTCCCAAATTCTATACTAGGGATAATTTTAAGGATGGAAACTTATATTGAAATATAGACATGGACTAATATTACTAGTCATTAATATGCAAAATGTAAAACATTTGGCAATAGTTTTGTAAAAATATTCAAATTTTTAAGGATTATATATAGTTTCTATAAACTTTTGACGATTTTTAAGGTAAAATAATTTTATTCTATAGAATTTGGACAAATTGTTTTTATAAGAAATAGAAATTGGTGAATCATTTTTTGAGAAAACCCATGGAAAATTAGCCTATTACAAAAATTTAGCCCCTAAAATCATCCATATTTTATACTATAAAACAAAGCCAAGGATTTGGCATGATCACAGGTGCTTTGTCTATTTTTTAGAGGCGGTGAAATTAGCACTACCAGCCCTATACTGAACCATGACATGACATTCTCCCAGGGCCACAATCAACAATCTGGTTACCAATTCCAACCATGGTTTGGTTTCCATTTTGACTTGTAATTGGCTCTTGTAGTGTCAAACGAATAGGGGGTAGCCACATTGTTTGCAGAGATGAAGGGAACATATCGAGGAGCTCACCCTCCTCATTCAACACACTTAACTCTAATTGGATCCATACGTTTGTAACTTTGGGTTTTATGTGTACATGTGATGTGTGTATTTTTTACTAAATAAAATGAAAACCTTATCACATAACATTAATCACATCCAACATTTAATATATGAATGAGAGAGCTCTTACAAAGGGTTTAAACATTAGTGAAGGATATGCGTATCACTTCGAGGAAATATGAGTTTTTTGCTCACGATTTGGCTGACAAAATAATAATATAAAATGCAAAACAAGGAGGACCTACACTACAAGAGATTAATCGTACGAATCTTTCTTATGGTTTCGCTCGTACCCTGAAGCTATTAAATCCATCACTACATTGTACGCAGAGGCAGCAGAAAAATGTAGCGACATCTAGCTAGCCATGGAGGTTGATTCACATGAGTCCTCTCTATTAAGTAATGACAATGGCGACAAGTGGCACATATAATATTAATTTTCCTCTTAATTTCAAACTTCAAACAATTCAAACAACATGAAGCGGGCAATAAGAGATCAAACTTATTAACCAATAAAATGTTAGAAATAAAAAAAAAAAATCTATGTTAAACATTAGTTTTGGTTCAAATTTTTAAAGTCAATGATGAAATAATTAAAAGTCAACTTAAAATCTAATACAATATTGTGGGAGGCATTATAATAAGAGTATCTTCATATGTTTATATGTTTCTATTAATAATGACTATATCGAGTTCTATGTTTCTATTAATAATGACTATATCGAGTTCTATATGTGCATATTCTCACTTATTGCATGTGTGGGTTTTTTCTTTTTCCAAAAAAGAAAATTTCTTTATTATATTAGAAATATAACTATTACATCTCGTGGATCAAAAAATTGTTATACATGTTCCTTCTCCAAAGTAAGTTATACATAAGATTCTTGATCTTGTTTAAAACAGAACACGGGATGATAGTCAAGGACAACCAGTAAACCGACAGACTTTCAAGTGTCGACTTAACTAAAATGTAGCGTCCACCCAGGGACAACCACCTGTTACACTAGAGATCAATTTTGTTCTCCAACTTAGACAATAGCCAGTTCCAGTCTGTGCTTCTATGGGGTCCAGTTGACGTGAAGAAACCCAGATATCTGAAACCTGTGGAAAGCAAAGAAAATTGTATGGAAGAACATTCTGAAACAGAGTCAATTCAGATTTCGATAATACGACATATAGTGCACTCGATTTTTGTACATTTACCTTTAATCCAGAGGCTTTGTAGAAAAAATTGATAATATCTTCAATTTCTATCCATTCATTTAATGAAGCATTTGTCATAATTAATATATCATCCATGAATAAGATGTGAATTATCCTTATCAACCTGGATACTCTAATACATGTGATCTTCCCTGCTGCCTTGTTGTCTTTTAATAGCAAATTAAGTCCTTCTAATAAAAAGATAAATAACAACAGGGATAAAGGACAACCCTGACATAAACCTCGGCCGATCTTGAAGAAGTATTTTGCTTCCCCATTTACTAAAATTGCAAAGGAAGATGAGGAAACACATCTCATTATCTAGTTGGAGAATTGAACATCGAAACCTGATTGTAGCAAAATCAATCTCAAAGTATCCCAATCAACACAATCATATTATTTTTGTAAGTCTAGCTTCAGGATTATAGATTTGTAATTCTTCTTCTTGATGCTATGAAGACATTCGTGAGCAGTGCCAATGGCATCCTGTATCTGCCGACCTTTTAGGAACCCGAGTTGTTCTGTAGAGATGAAGCTGGATAGGATGGGCTTGATACGATTTGCAATTATTTTAGATATTAATTTGTAAACAAGATTGCAAACAGAGATGGGCATGTAGTCGTCGAAGGTAGTCGGCTTGTTTGACTTCGGAATGAGTGCAATAAAGGTAGAGTTGAGACTGCTAATTACCTGCCCTTTAGTTCTATATTACTCTACCATATCCAACAGATCGGTCCCCACAAGATTAAAAAAGACGGTGAAAAACCCCACAGTCCATCCATTAGGACTTGGACTCTTATCTTTATTAAAGGAATGTATCACTTCCTTTAACTATTCTATGTTGATGGGATGAGCCAGAGTGTTTGCTTATGTATCTATTACCATGCGAGGAAAGAGCCTAGCAAGTTTGCATTGCTCCATAGTTAAATGTTTTCCCTGTGCTTTGAAAAAATTATTAAAATACCTCGCAACCTTAGCTTTTATATTCTCCTGGCATGTGTGTTGGCACCCAAAGGAGTCTTCGACTTACCAAATGTGTTTTTTATTTCTCCTAAAGCTGGCGTATTGGTGAAAGAACTTTGTGTTTTGATCTCCTCCATTAATCCATTTAGCTCTTTTGTGCTGCCTCCATAGTTCTTCTTTTTCTCTAAGGATGTTGTTGTGCTTATGTTCCAAAAAAATTAATAACTTTTTTGTATCTTCTGTTAATTCACCACTGACCCGTTGCAATAAAAAATCATTTATATTAGATTTCAATTGTTCCATTCTCAACAGGATATTCATGTTCTTTTCCCTGATCCATAGCTTGGTCCTTTTTTTAGATCCTTTAGTTTCTAGATGATTCTGCGTTGTTTTCCACCTTCAGATAAATACAGTGGGTCTGACCAAATCTCATGTACTATGGAAATATAGTCATGTACTTGGTGTGGGCCTTTTCTTAGGACAATCTTTATTACATGTATACATTTACTCATATAAATGCTCCTCTTGGAGTCATATCATAATACCCTCGTTTGAAAAGATTTGTAGTTAAGGGTTTTACCTGTGATGAAACTAAGTAATAAGATTTTCTTATGTTCGTGTTCTCTTGTTGTCATTGATGATGATCAATCCATCCAAATTCAATTCTTTGAAGTTTTAATAATTGATAGAGAGTTGTTACATAACTTTCTTTCCTTTGACTCCATATGTTCTTGTTGTGATTTCTCCAATTTATTGTATTTTATCATCTATAATAATATCATATCAAATAATGGTTATGTGATGTCTTGTTCCATGAATGTTGTTGATTATTCCATCTTCTTCCTTGGCAATGTCGATGCAGATCTTCTTGTCTTTCTTGGAAATGAGGGTATCAATATGGTTTCACTTTTGATGGTTTTATTTCATTTTGCACAACTATATCATCAGTCTTCTTTTTCAGAGACAATGGCATCATCTATCCTCTCTACTTGGTCTTTGATTACTCTAGCCTTTGAGATAATACCATCATATTTGACATGCATATCCTCAAGTTTGAGCTCAACTTCTAGTTGAACTATCTTAACAATAATGATTCAAAATAGTTATTATCCTATTCCCAATATATTCTCATGTGTTTCATCTTTCCAACGACTTTTGAATCACCTAAATCATACACCAATTAACTTTGATACCAAATGTTATGTACCAATTCCTTAAAATAATATAATAAACTAGAGTATGCAAAATGTACACGAGATGTGATTGTGGAGCACAACTCCAAAAGAAATAATAAAGATGAGACATCAACAACAACTCCTTAAAGAGTAAGAGAACTACATCCAAATGCCCCAATACATTCATATATCAATAATTATTATATTAACTTATATATATACCTATTCTTATTCATTATACATGTGAGTTTTTTATTAGGCCAACCCCTAGACTACAATTATACATTTACTCTCATATATATTCCCTTGAAGTCATGCCATAACTTATAAACATTCTCAAAATCCTCAAGTAACCTTTAAAACTTTTTTAATTTGATAATAAAAATGAGAAGTGAACATATTGTTATCAATCATAAAAGAACTAGGAAGTAGCTTATTTAGCTGATAATAATTTCGATTTCCTTTTCATCTCCCACATAAAGGAAGGAAGAAAGATATTGTATTCGATATAAAAGGTAGGACAGGGGATAAATATTATGTCAATTCAAAAACAAATGGAAGGAATGAATCCCATGGTTTCTTTATCGATCTTGAGATGTTTTCATGTGGTTTACAAATAATTGTGGTGTGAGAGATACACAATTAGGGTGAACATTAAGCATCCTACTATGTAAAATTGAATGTTGTGTAATGGTGGGTGTGCATTATCGAATTTGAAGCATTCACTTGATGATGCATACCCATCCTCATGGAACATTCAATGGTACATAGCATGGTGGATATTGATCGTCCACAACTAGATTATAATGTAGATATAAGTCACGACAAGCAAGTCTACATCATCTTTCCTTGTTGTCGGATCCACACTCATTTTCCCTATACTTCATGATCTATGTTGCCATCCTATTAGTAATTTTTTAATGTCAGCAGTCCATATGGCTCTAAAAAATCTAGATTAGTGCCCATGTGTCATTGGGTTGCTCCAAAAACCAAGTGCAATCCTCAATAACTAAATAATCAATGGGAAGGCCATGCCACTTGCACAAAATAAATATGTTATAAACTATTTTTTGACATGTGCAATGGCCATGTGTCTAAACAATAACAAGGTATCCCTAGCCCTAGCTCTACCCCACTTCATTCCAATTAAAATTGGAGCAACACCCTGATTGAATAGGAACCATTACTTAAGGGAGCAAGACAGAACTGAAAGGATTCCAGCAGAGTTAGCTCATTGACAAGATGGCTTCACCGGGCATTGCAGGATGGGGCGGTTATGGTGGAGAAGTTGTAGCTCTTCAAGTAAAATTGAATTATTGTTATTCTCCATAGATAAACATTATTTTGTTATYCTCCATAGAGAAAGCTTGAGTTAGCAAGTCAACCCCAACCTTATCTCCTTTCCATGGATGTTGTCTCTACCTATCCATTTACAATGGATATTGGATTTCTTACAAGCATAGGTCARGTCAAATTCATAGCTCAGGCTAAATTTTGATACCAAATATTAGTAAGTAGTTACCTGTAATGCATAATGTCTTACATTTGGGCYCTAAAACGATTGAATCATATTCAAATTTTAGATGAAGTGCTCATAATGCTTTACATTTAGGATTTAAAAGTAGTCAAATCATATTCAAAATCAACATTCTTGACATCAATTTTTAATATTTCTAAATTTCATTTAAACTCTAAAAGTAGTCAAATCAGATTCAAAACCAACATTCTTGACATTAATTTTCAACATTTCTAAATTTCATTGTGTTATTTCACACTTGGATATCATACTTGTAAGTGGCTTTGAAAGACAATGGGCATTCATAGAAACCATGGAATATCTCCCCTCTATGTGCTTCTATTAGTCTTTGGATCAATAACTACTGGGTATATATACATTACAACATGCATGTAGAGAGTCTCTAGTATCATAAAAAGTCAATCCATCGAATCTTAATCCGATTATTGTGAAACGAAAATATCTTGTGCTGATTTTGATGGATAAGTAGACTCGCATAGTTTCGTCTTCCTTCAATTCTATAGTTAAAATCTTCAAGCAGACCACCACACCACATTGCTCAATAGAAAATTAATTCAGAGAAGGGGAAGAGGCTTGATACCACTAGACTCTATCCATCATAATTAATCTACATACCATTGTGTATTCAGCCTACAAATCGTGTTTTTTATTCTCCCCCATAAATGAGCATGTGTTCTTTATTCCTCGTCATAAAATAACTTAGCATAAATTCAAAAAATTCATGCATTTCTCCACATAATTTTTTCATCCTCAATACATCTATCCCACTAATGCTTAAAATTGCATAAATGCGTGCTAAATTCAATTGCAAATCCAATGTGTTGTCAAGAGAACACAAGATTTTGGTTCGTCAAGTGTGTCATCGAAGGGAGAGGGAACCTGTGGTTAGGTCGTGCATGGCGTCCATATTCTTGAGTCATACTCCAAAGGTAGTGCATGAGGAGGTGGTGACAATGCAAAATAAGGTAATAAGGTTGTGAGAGGCCGTGATAGGTGAAGGAAGTCATGGAAGGTATAACAAAGTAGAAGGATGGAATTGGATGGGCAAATTGTTTGTCATAAGGTGATTTTTCTCACAAATATAATTAAAAATTAAAAATTCATGACGACTATCAACATTTTTTTATTTAAACTATGAAAATAAAATTAAAAATTAATAATAATCTTCAAAATTTTCATTTTAAACTATGAAAACACGTAAGGGAATTGTCCAAATTTAATAAACAAAATTAAAAATTTACATTCACTCTCAACATTCTCCATTTAAGGAATTGTCCAAACCATTAATTTTGACATGGATTTCATTTTGAAATTCCTACCTTACAAAGGAGGTGCAAAAATAATGACACAAAAATGAAAAATTAAATTATTTAACATAAAAATGTATTAGGTTCACAAATATATAATGGTTGTTTTAATACTTAGCAACTAATTTATAAATTTCTAACAAATATTTAATGGTAGTTTAATTGTTTTCTTTATCATTGGATCAATCATTTACTTATTATGTATTGTATTTTAAAAAATTTCAAATTTCGAGGATTTTTAGAAAAAAAGGAACACATACAAAGTATTTATATTCTATCATAATATTTAAACTAATTAAAAATTAAAGTTTTCATATATATATATATATANTTTATATTTTAGAAAATCAAATTAATAATTTTTTAAATCCAATATACAATTTATAAATAAAATCAAGCCACTTTGACTTTGTACCAAAAAAACTAAAATGTGTAAATTTTCAAAGGTTTATCATCATGCAATCTAGTGTCAAAAGTTTCTTCAAATTCAAAAGTTTATTAAAAGGTCACTAAATTTGTTAATCAACTATCTTAACCAAGGTTCTCCTTTTTTTATTATTCTTTGAGACCTTTACATTGTCTTCAAGAACGAACGGAGTCAAATTGATGGAAGGTGAGTGTCTTTTTTCCACAAAAAAATTGCACTTTATATTGAGATATATAATCAGTACACATAGACATGATAACAATACATATGAAGGCCTTGCCTTGAGCCATCACCACCACCATCTCTACAAAAACTCGTATACAAAAGACTCTAGATATCACTAAGCCACCAAGATGACTGACCAAAATACAGTCTAACAAATTGTCCAACAAAACCAAGAAGTCATGAACTTTTTTGATTTTTTTTTTTTTACTTTACATACATACCAAATACCAATAAAAAAGTCTCACACATGCTTGAGACAGATAGGAAAGCTAGTACAACTTAATAAGAACTCTTGGTCCCTCATGACCATCATTCCACTGATTGTATGCAATAGCTCCAGGGCCCTTTGTAAGAGAATTTTTTGATAAAATATCAGCCTCTTGATTTTCCTCTCCGTAGACATGGGTGAAAGTGATGACAAAATTTTTTGGTGAGTTCCCTTACCCGGTCTTTCTAGCAATCTATGGTGATAACCTGCAGAGAACCAATATTATTGAGCCAATCAATAACAATTTTTGAATCCCCAATGACATGGATATCAGAGATAGAAATTCTATGAGCCAATGTAAGGACATCCCAAGCTCCCAAAAGTTCCACTCTTGTGTTTGTACCTCCACCATAATTAAGAGTCCATCTGTAAACTATGTGATCATTTAGCTTTATAACACCCCCCGTTCCACTTTGTTCCCCATTCCTTTGAGCTGCCCCATCAAACCATCCAATGATTTTGTGATGAGTCAAGATATGGATAGATCGTTGGATGGTTTTCTGAGTTTTCTAGGGGCTATGACAGGCCACAACAACAATAGATAGAAATAAGACCTTCTCCATAGATGGAGACTTTGATTCAAATATAGCCAAATTTCTTTCTTTCCAAATGAGCCAACAAATGAAAACTAGCAATGTTTGGTGACTATAATTCCTTCTAGCCCATAATTCAAAACAATCCAAAATTGTGGAGCCTGTCCACCCTATAGCCAGCATGTAATGAGCTAAAATATTTTTCCGAACAAAACTTGTGAAAGGACATTCAACAAAAAGGTGATAAATTGATTCCTCATTACCTCTACAAAGAAGACAAAGACTCAGCCCTTTCCATCCTCACTTGCACAGATTGTTCCAAGTAAGCAATTTGTATTCAATGAGGAACCATGTAAAAAGTTTGTTCTTTTGTGGGAAATCATGGGTCCATAGCTTTCTCCTCACGCCGTCAATATTGAATTTCCATAACTCAACAGACATCGTCGATCTTAACTCATCTTGACTATCAGAAAGTGTTATGCCTGCTTCAATCAAGCATAGTCTATAATGCTCCCATTCAACAACAAGATCTCCCACCAGTCCCAAATCAATATTGTTGAGCCAATTGGTGCATATCGTGCCCTGAGCCGTAGCCTTTCTTGCTTGATAAAGATAATATACCTGGTTAATATTTAAAAGATTTATCAACTCCACAGAAAGATAGGAAAACTTACCCATCCCCAGGATTTTATCCTTCCCCGTAATGATAGAATCCCCCACCCTTGGTTTCCATGCCATCCAATGCAACAACAAAGGTAAATCATTCAGCAAATTCCTCCAAGTTTGTGAGCCAGTGTGAGCCGTTGGAACAACAGTGTGTAACCAAGTTATCACTGATAAGTGAGGGTAATATTTATCTTCCAGAACCCATTGCCATATACCAAGATGCATCAACCCGCGCCAAAGAGATTTTGCAGCTAAGGCCCTCGAGAAATAAGAGATGTTTATGATCCCACATCCACCAAAATTTTTTGGCCTAGATAATGTCTCCCACGTGCATAAGTGATACGATGATGGAAATTTTGTGCCAGACCACAGATAAGAGAAAACCAACGTACGGATCTGATTCAAGACTAAATTTGGAATGTGAGCCAATGCCAACCAATAAACCGGTTGACTTTCCAGTACTGCCTTTATCAAAACATATCTACCTCCCAGTGATAAGAAGTGATTGCACCAATGACAGATTCTATGCTCATATTTATGTATAAGCCACTACCAATATGCCACCTTATAACTATCCATCTTCAAAAAATAGCCTAAATATTTAAACCCCTCTATAAGACTCATTATACCATAGTGTAACAGAGAAGTCAAATCGTTAAGAAAAACTTGTTGAACACCAAAATGATGGAAAGTTGACATGTTTACGTTGATCTCCAATCCAGAAGCACCACAAAAAGCATATAAAATATTATGAATTACCTACCATTCATTGATAGATGCATTTGACATTATTAAAACATCATCCACAAATAGGAGATGGAGAATTCTTACCATCCGAGAGACTTTAATACATGTCAGATGGCCTTCCGTAAAACTTTTTTTCAAGGAGAGACTCAACCCCTCCATCACCAGGATAAGCAAAAGAGGCGATAAAGGACATCCCTTACGCAAACCTCTCCCACTGTTGATGAAAGTTTTAGCCTCCCCATTAATCAGAATGGAAAAAGATGTTGAGGTCACACAACCCATAATCCATTTAGTCATATGATGACCAAGACCACAATGTAGAAGCATCAATCTTAAATAACCCCAGTTAGTGTAGTCATATTCCTTTTTCAAGTCCAACTTCAATATAACAGCCTATAGTTTCTTTGCTTTTATACTATGTAGGCACTCTTGAGAAGTTCCAATGGCATCAAGTATCTGACGACCCTTAAGGAAACCCAATTGTTCCTCTGACAGTGTACGAGAGAGGATAAGTATAATTCTTCTCGCTATGATATTTGTAATAATCTTGTAAACAATATTACATAGTGCAATAGGGTGATAATCAGAAAAATATAAAGGGCAATTGGATTTCCAAATAAGTGCAAGAAAGGTAGAGTTAATCGGTCAAATAATTTCACCTCGAATTCTAGAATCCTCAACCATAGCCAATAAGTCATGACCAACCAAATCAAAGAAGAAAAGGAAGAATTCAACTGTCCACCCATCTGGACCGGGACTCTTGTCTTTTGTGAAGCCTTTAAGGACAATTGATAATTCCTCCAAAGTTACAGCCTGCTCTAATTCTGAGAGTTCTTCCTTCAAAATAATCTTTGGATATAGACTTATAGTCTCCAACTATGCCCATAAAATAGTCTACCTTGGATCTTTAAAGAAACTTTGGAAACATGAAACAACTTCATCTTTAATAGCTTCCTGTCCCGAGTGAGCTCTATCAGTATCATCTCTTATATCCCAAATAATTTTTTTATTTCTCCTATAGCTCGTGAATCTATGAAAAAAATTTGTGTTTTTATTGCCACTCTTAATCCATGTAGCCCTACTTTTCTGCCTCCAACTTTCTTCTTCAGCCAATAGAATTCTTTTGTGATCCACCTCCATCTGCCTGCAGTGTTGTTCTAAGTCAGCAGTAAAAAATACATTGTTTTTCTGTATATATAAGCATTCCAAATCTGCTTCTAGTCTTGTTAATAAATCCTTATCCCTAATTAATTTTGCCTTTGACCAAGATTTAACCCGAATTTTTAGCAGTGATAGATTTTCTACGAGACTTCTTTGAGCCCCTTCAATTAACTCAAAACGTTTATCCAACCAAACTTCTCTTGTTAATTCAACAAATGTTTCATCCCTTAACCAGACATGGTTGAACTTGAAGGGATAATTTGTCTTTTGTATGTCGATATCCAGTTGTAGAAAAATAGGAGTGTGGTCAGAAATGAAGGTGGAATCAACCCACGACCTATACCTCATTGTTGAACCAATCAAATCCTCTGCCACATAAAATATGTCGAGTCTTTTTGCAATGCTTGAATCTCCCAATATGTCGTTATGACACATCGGAACCAGCTCATCTGGAGCCAAATCCACCAAAGGAGAATTATAAAATAAATCTTTAAACAAAAGGGCCAAAGGATCTATCAAAGTTGTTTTTCCCCAAATCTCATCATAGTTTGGTGTAAAATTTAAATCCCCAACCAAAATTAAATCTGAGTGTGCTAACAGACCCCTATGTTCAAGTTTTTTCCAGAAGGCCTTTCAATCCGTGCAAGGACCATATACATTCAGAAAGTAAGCCTTCTCTTATCAACAAGACTGGAACCTGTCAAAAAAATGCCGCCACAAGTGAGAACCAGAGAGAAAACAAAAAATCGTGGATCCCATGCCAAAAGAAGTCCCCCCGAACTACAAACTAAACATACAGCACACGACATCCAATATGGCCTGAGAGAAAACATGAAATCCCTTTCCCTTATATCAATTGTCAGTGTCTCTTGTAGAAAAATAACATGGGGTGTGGTCTTGTACAAGAGCCTTCGCATAGAGGCCAATTTAATGGGTCCTCCTACCCCTCTAATGTTTATAGAAATAATAATCATGACTTTTCCCTTGCGAGGTCTTTGATGCCTCTAAGTGCCCCCTGGTCAATATAAGATTGGGAAGGTTTTGTAGAAAGGGTTAGATTTGTCCCTAATTTTTTACGGGCACTTCTAGTCTTTACAAGTGAAAGTTCGAGTCCCAAGCCCCGAGACCAAGCAAGATTCATGTCGTATGAGACCTCTGCTACTATAGTTTATGTACACAATGAATTGGGTTCCCCCGATATCACCTCTTCTTTCCTTAAAAAAGTCAGGATCGGAACATGACTATTAATTTCCTTTAAGGAAGGAACTAAATCTATAAGCAGTCTATCCAAAGAGTGTTCACTAGCTTCATGTTCACCATAACTTGAAAAAAGGGGTGAGCCTTCCGACAACAAAGGATCAATAAGTACAGGGTTTGTCTGGAATGTAGTATCTGCAAGGGGAGGGTCTAATCGACACTCATATGAGAAACTAACCACAGATGTAACTACCGTCTCAGTGGAAGAAGAGATAGCCTCTGGCTTGCTACTCTGAGCCTCAGTGTTTTCCATCATCCCATTTATAAAAGTATCCACATGAAAAAAGGAGTCGGGGTGATCTCTTTCCCATGCAGTCAATGAACAATAGAGAGAAGGGACGTAAAAATGCAACTTACCAACAAAGGTAGAAGTTGAGGATGGTGAAGTGTCAGGTTCCCAAGATCCTGGGTAGTTACCCCGCTCTTACGTCTCCATCTCCAGGGAATAGCCATTGGAAACCGTCTCATCTGAATGAAGCTCGTCGGCATGTACTCCAAATGGTTGTCGATAATCCTTTTTGAGATGACCAATTTGTCGAAAGAACGCACACCGAAACATAATTCCTAGGTAGTCTGGCCTTTGTGCAAACACCATGTCACGCCACGCAATATCCAAACTATCCAGAAGCCCA
Source organism: Picea sitchensis (assembly GCA_010110895.2). Lineage (NCBI taxonomy): Eukaryota > Viridiplantae > Streptophyta > Pinopsida > Pinales > Pinaceae > Picea > Picea sitchensis. The sequence goes on from SNQJ01S0012304.1 coordinate 275,384, forward strand.
CCATGGAAGTCCACCTCCACAAGAATTTTTTACATGCGTCAGTCCCGCAAAAGTAAATCTTCCTCATCCAACTTAATGAAGTGTCCCAAGAATTTTCCAATGGCCTCCAAAGATTTTGAGTTCCACAGCTGCAATGGTAGACCRAGTAGTAAGACCCAAAGATGCTGATAAYTGAAATATCCAGTTGCCAGGTCAAATTTGAGCCTCCACCTTCTCAACATAAGGCTACCACCTTCAAAAACCCAGAAATTTTCAAGAATCTTTGTTGAATCTTCAGGAGTCTTAAAAAAAAATCCAAACCAGCCTCTCGGAAGAGTTAGGAGCACCAGAGAGTACCCCAGAATGGGTTCCCAAGTGTTCTTCATCCACTCTAAAGATGAGATTTTGCAAAGTAAATGATAGGCTAGTCTACCCACCAGTGCACACATGGCTAGTGATCATGACTCTTCCAACCCAATATCCATACCCAAAACCATAGAACGCTTCGTTCTTTTGGGATTCCACACTCTCGCAGAAAGATTTGGGGTGTGCTTCTTTCCCACAAAAGATATAGAGTTTGGGGTTAAGTAGTTTGTAAAAGGGAAAGTGAAGGATATAAAAGGGTATCAACCATAAATCGTAAAAATTGGAGGGTATTCTCATCCTCTCCATTCACAAGCTCTTCAATTTAGTATTCAAGTAGGATTTCCCTAAACCTAGGACTTCAATTTAGTAGTCAAGTAGGGTTTCCCTAAACATCAGACTCAAAGACTCATTGTTCCTAATTTTAAAAGTGGGGATAAAAAAAAATCATTTAATTATAAAACCATTATGATTGGTCTTGTAGAATCCCCAACCCCCAAGCGGGGCCATGCCACACAAAATTTCTCCTTTCTAATACCATTCATTAATAAATATGCTCTGCATATGAAACAAATGTGCAGTTCTACAACATATATAATCTATGCATAAATATATACAATGAAAACACAATATAAATAACATAAATATGCACATTACTCAGTAGAATAATACATATAAGATGAATACTTATCTTTTGTTGTAAATCACCGACTGGTTGCAGACCTCGGACGTTCCTCCTAGCCATAGACCGAACTACTCATAATCTCTCAGCATTGAGTCACCCCCGAGCTAGGGCTATGACTCCACTAGAGAAAAGGTTTTCTCATCAATCCCACTCAAGCCATACAACACTCAACAAATAAACCAGGCCCATGGCACCAACTCTAGTAGCAGTTCCACCTCACAGCCTCTCATTCCCCTCAGTTTGTCCCAACCCAGGAAGTATACCCTTTGTTCAACAGTCTTTTGGCTACCATATTTCCCTTCTAGGCTTCAACAACAGGTTGACTGGGAAGTATCTAAGTGTTATGACACTTGGAACACATGGTTGCACTCAAAGAGTTACGGCACCTATGGACAACATATAGGGAAACCTATCCCAATAATTCTCTCACCCGAGAGAATTGCTTCACAGGCCTAACAACTTGCTTCTTCATACCCATACCACCAAGCATTTATAGGGTAACCTCAGCTTCAAAGCTCCACTCTGCAACAATGGTACGAATGATGGCCATCCTAAATGAATGAAAATAATGAAAATGAGTGAATAAATGAGAATTACACTAATTCTCAATAATATATATGCATGTGCCTAACTTGACACTTGGCACACAAGGAACTAACTTGTTCCCCACTTGTAATTTGTTCCCCCACCCTTTAGGAACTTAGGATAAAATATGTCATATGATTTAGACTTTAGAAATAATATGTTATATTATTCTCTTGCCTTAATCCCCCTTGGATTAGTCCCTCTTCATAGACTCTTAGCCCCATTTCCCTCTCATGGAGTCCTATCCCCCCATACTCTTTCGTGTGACTTGGTCTGCAATAGTGATGTATTTTATTAATAATACAAGTGTGATTACATATTACAATGATAGGCTCGTTGGTCTTTTATCATCTAGGCTCTTCGGCCTAATAATCACACAGACACTCCGACCCATAACATCCTGGCTCACCAACCTATAACACATGTACATTTACAATTGGGGTTCATCCTGGGGTATTACAAGTCCTCTTATATCCAAGTTGTATGGAGATATTATAGAAAAGAAGAATATCATATGGCTAGAAATCCACAAAGAAAGAGCTAACGACGAAGTTGGATTTAGGAGTTATCATTCCACTATGGACCACCTTGGTATGCTTAGGATCATTTCAATAATAATAATAAAAAAAACATGTGTTGCTTCATTGATTTTATAAATCCATTTGACATAGTGCCCAGAACTAACCTTCGGAATAGATTAGAAGAGATAAAGATTTCTTTCAAGCTGAGAGATGCTATGATAAGGTTGTATGAGAGTGTCATTTCCAAGTTTAGGAACACTAAAGGGTATTTGGAATACATTAATTGTAATATAGGAGTTAAGAAAGGTTGTCCCCTATCCCCTACTCTTTTTGGTGTATACATCGACAAGTTAGAGGGTTTATTGGAAGAAGCAAGATGTGTCGATACATCTCTAGTTGGTAAAGTCATCATATTTTTTCTTTATGTTGACAATTCTCTCTCTTTTAACTAGCATAAAGAATAAAATCAACATTTCTAAAATAAGTACAAACTCTCACTAGCCCCATAGTGAAACAAGGCATTGGACAATTCCTAAGCATTGCAAATCAAAAGAATCTATCATCTTTGTGACACTAAAAGTGTTAAAGCTTAAAATCATTTTCTCTTAGAATATCCTTCATACACCTACATAAATCTCAATTTCAAATATTTTTTACAATATCAACGTTCCTAACCTTTTAACTTATCAAAATTATGATGATCTATAAATGCTTCTTTAAATCTTTCTAAACACAAATAAATTTTTAAAATAAACCAAACAATACCTTGCCCTTTTTTCAAGTTTAATAAATTAATGTTAATAAATATTAATAGCCATCATCATTATAAAATTTAATAATTTAATTACACTTTTAAGTCATCTTCAAAATCATATGCCATGACTATAGCATTCAATCCATCTTTGACTGGCTATTAGTTCTACCTTTTACTTAATGTTTTCCTCATTTCCAATGTCACATAGGCCACTCTCAATAATTTTTTACTGTAATTAAAATAAATAAATAAACCTTTATTTTTCTACGATATTATTGGACTTCAACTTTCACCTCTTATTGTCGAGGTGGTGGCGGGTGCATTAAAACCTTTTCTTTTCGATGCTCGCACTCTATGTCAAAGGTTAGTGAATTCATTACAATATGCATTTCTTATTAACATAAGAAGCATTATTAAGGGGTCGGCGACAGAGTTCTCAAAGACACAACTTTTCATTCAAACAAATATATCAATTCTTTAAATACAAATCTATCAATTCTTTACATAACTATGCAACCATGGCCTTGTTAAAGCATATAATCTCTCTTATTGACCAAGTATGCATATATTAGTTAGTTGGGTGATAATTAGTTGATTTGATATTTTTCTATTTATGAAAAGTTGTTAGCCACTTGTTAGTTTTGACCATATCAAACCTCTAGGGTTGCTAAATCTATATTGTAGAAAATTTATTTAATAATGAGAAGGGCATGCCATGGCCCATAAGTTTTCCAGTGATTTTCCTCATATTTGTCTCTATGTATCGAATTAACATGGTATCAGAGTAGGTTTGTAAGAATTTTCACAGAGTGGAGAGTCGATAGATCATTGATTCAGATAGATTGTGGAAGAAACAGATCCAAGGAAACAAAATTTGTAGAAATTGGGAAAAAGAGCCAAAGGAACAAACCATAGCCACTGCCATAAGGAGGTGAATTGGAGTTTTTTGTTTTTAATTTAGGTGAATTTTATATTTTATTTGGTCTATGAAAAAAAATATTTCAAGTGTTTGGCTTAAATATTGAAGTCGTTTTGTTTGTCCGCAAAGTCTTTTTGTATATTCCAGTCATCAAATTTTTCTATATTAAAAGCATAACGTTAGGGTATGGATGAAAGTTAAATGAGATAAAAATAATGGGTTAAAATAAAGGTGGAAGGTGGGCAAAGCTAATATA